>VXBZ01000904.1:184813-199443 GCA_013399135.1 Heliornis fulica
GGTGTCCCTGCTTCTTGCAGGGGGGGTGGACTAGATGACCTCTGGGAGTCACTTCTAACCCTAATCATTCTATGATTCTATGATTCTAATTCTTAGTTCCTAGTGTTGGGAGTGAAAAGGAGCCTTCTTGATTCTGCTTGATATTTACTTGTTGGACTTGCAGGAGAACAGATTGGACATAGGGAAATAAAATTCAATACACAATCAAGAGAGTAAGTACCTGTAACATTTAATTAATTAATTAATTTTTCGTTGTCTTCATCATCATCATCATCATAATCTATTGGCAATATAATTATTGTCTGGTAATATTATTTTTAAGCTAGAGGAGGAAAGGTTTAGGTTAGATATTGGGGGTAGTTCTTTATGGAAAGAGTGGTGTGGTGCTGGAACAGGCTGCCCAGAGAAGTGGTGGATGCCCCAACCCTGGAGGTGTTCAAGGCCAGGTTGGATGGGGTCCTGAGCAACCTTGTCTAGATCCAGGCCTGGAGGTTAGTGGCCCTGCCTGTGGCATGGAAGTTGGAACTTGATGAACCTTGAGGTCCCTTCCAACCCAGACCATTCTGTGATTCTGTGATTCTGTGATTCTGTGATTGGAATATCCATTCCTGATCCAGAATTACATCAGATGCAGTTCTGCAAAGTACATCTGTTAAATAACTTTTTTCCAATCATGTGTAACATTCAGTAAGCAGATGTTCTGTGAACTGATGCCATTTTACAAAGATTTCTTTCTAAATGTATATTTTGATTTATTAAAAAAGGTCCCTCTAGGTGAATTTATTCTGCAATTAGATTCCCTTTAACAACATTCTGACAACAACTGTCTGCAAAGGAAGAGAACCTAAATTTATAAGTGCAAGCCCCTGCAATAACAGCATAAACACAAGAGTAGCATCCAACCTATTACCTCAGGAAGACTATAAACAAAACCTCATCTCATCTAATATGTCACATTCAGAAGACTGAATGAGCAGATGGTCTTTCCACAGCCCCACGGAGGTTAGCACAGTCTGAAGCTATTGTGGGGATTTAGGATGGCTGGCTACTGGCAGCACTTCACCACTAAATCTCAAACTGAAAGCATTCAATTAGAGAGGAGAAATGTCCAATGATGCCTAAGATCACCTGAATGCTGTAAGTAATAATTGAGGTGGACATACTCAGAGCTGGTTTGGGGCATTAAGGTTTGTTGCTGAAATACAGTTCCTGTAAAGATAAACCTCTGTTGTAATATTTGCCAATTCCTGTGACTACATTCAACCATTGCATTTCTGATATCTTTGAAAGGTAATTATCACTCTCACCACAGTGGTTTCAGACTTTTCTGGAGAGCTATCCCTTTAAAGGGAGCTTTAAGAGGCTCCCATGTGTGAAGACGGGCATGTCTGAGATACTGAAAGTCAGTTTTCTGTTTGCTAGCACTGTCTGGAGCTGGATGAGGCACAAAATTCCCTGGAAAGTCTTCAGCATTATCCCAAAACTGATAATTTTGACATTTGAGTGACGCCCCTATAAGCCTGAATGATTTCACTAGCAATCTGCTGGAAAAGCTTCATCTGGACTTGTTCATTAGCTGTGTTCTCTACTGGGACTGGGCCACTGGCACAAAAGTCACAGATTGCTTTGATGATATCCTATGTGTTAGGCAATCCTATGGGAAGGGGAAGAATCAAGCCCATAAGCCAATAAATATTTGATTTTGAAACATCTCCAGTAGAACATGCAGAGGCTTACATGAAGTAAGAACAGTAAGGCAACAATTTTGAAAATACTGGCCTACATATTAAATATAAGCAATTCAATTATCAAAGGCAGGGAGGCAAAAGTGTCGTTTCTCAGCACATGTACACTCCACTTGACAATGGTTCAGCTGCAGGGGTCACAAACCAGAAGAGCTTCAGATGGTTAAATGCAAAATTCAGTTCAGATGAAAAAAATTATGTATATGTTCCATATAGGATTGCCTTTCTAGTTAAGCCTTTCCATGATCAGAGAGAAAGCCCTTAAAGTTGATTATTCCCTAGTGCAGAATAGTCTTCCAGTAATTTGATTACACCATAACTGTGTGTGATAAAATTTAGAAAAAGGAAAAAACAACTTATCATATGATTTAAAAATGTTTTTCTGAAAGGCCTTCATTCAACAGAATTGAAATGTCAAGAATTTCAGAGGGATTTTTGGCACTTAAAGAAAGCAGCATCTTGCTTTAGGCAGAATTATGAAATTCTTCATACCCTGTTGTCTTTTGGCTTCTCTAAAATTTCCAACAATTATAGTTGGAAGGACATCCAGGACTGTCACAAGAAGGACTCCCTGAAGACTATTTTAGACAGGTCTGTTACCTAGCCAGTCTAAACAACAACTTACATGATGATACCACTATAAAATATTTGTGGGTCTAAACCATTCAGCATGTTTTATCATCTAAATAATTGTTTCCCCATCCTTTAGGAGAGTAAAGTCTCTGCCTCAGAGCTGAAAAAAAAAGCCAGCAACAATCTGTTTCCTTTAGCTTTTGCTTCACTCTACAGTTTCCTTGCCAGGAAAGTCAAGTAAAAGAAATGCACCAAACACCAAGATATCAAACGTTGCACTCCCTGCTGAAGATTTATCTTTCTTCCATAGGAGAGAAGTGCTAACAGCCTCCAGTGGTTTGCTCATGGAATTGATATGTACTCTTGGGTAGCTGAGCTCTTCAAAGCCACTCCCCATGTTTGAGAAAAGAATGACCAGACAAATTTCTTTTAGTGAGGTTGGCAAGTCCTGTGTTATTTGAAGGGAGGCAAAAAAAGTTCCAAAACTTGAATAATGGGCTTGAAAATGAATTAGTACTGAAAAATGTGACTTTTTCTTTTAATACCTCAAGTTATTTTTAGTTATTTAAAACTAAAAAACTGACAGTAAAAAAACCCTGCATCATTACAATGTCTTCTTCTGATTTTGTTGTATTATAATGAAATATTTACATATAGTTAAAATTTCCTAATAATTTTCCACACCATATTAAAATTATATTCAAAGAGGTAATAAAAATTGTTTAAAAAATATTTAACAGTTAACTTTGCAGACCAACAAATAAAATAAAAATTCCACCCACCAAAAAATATGACTTGGAGACAGTTGGGCCTGAGAGGAATGTCAGCACTGTTCCTGGAACTATTAGTTTACAGATCTGGGTGAAATTACAATATTTGTCTGATACCAGTAGTAAATCAGTCACATCATGTATTCTGACAACTTGGAGATACCCAAGGAAATCATAGCACAGCAGGTTCTGCTGCACCAACAAACTGAAAAGAGAACATTTGAAAAATTCAACTTATTAAGAGAGGGATGTCTTCATTGCTTTATTTTTCTGTTTATTTTTCTGTTTAGTTTCTAACAAAAAATGCGGGTTTAGTCTTTTTTTATTGTTAATTAAATTACTCTCCTCACAATAAGGCAAATAAATGCCTAACAGTGCAAAGCCCTCAAGCTCTGTCTTCTTGCTAGTGGTTCAATTAATTACAAACTGATAGAAAGTTCATCTCTCTTTAAAACATCATTAAGAAAAAAACATATTCCAGCTATGACATGTTAAAGAATTCAAAAGAGTTTCAGGTCCTACATTAGTTGTGGGTTCCACTGAAAATATATCTATCTGTAACTAAGTTTTCAATGATTCTGATCCATGAAGTCTGTCAAAAATAGGCTCAGCAGAGTCATTTTCAGATGAAAGTGTTTCTTCTGATGTGATCAATTTTTAAGATGGGTCTCTGTAACCGCAAAGATTTCAAGCTACTGGAATTTTCTGCAGCACACAATCAACTTGATGTTTCCAAAGATTTATTTATTTCAAATTCTTTTTTTTTCTTCTTCCTAATTGGTTATGTCTTCTTCACTACAAGCTGCTTAAAAAGTCATACTAAAAATGGTCAATGTTCTGTCTTTTTAGGTATTCTTTTTTTCTTTTTTATATGTCATATCAACAGCACATTTGGAACACTGCAGACTGGTTTGGAACACAGAAATAATTCTATCATTTAGGAGTTAATATTGTTCTAGGTTTTATTAGGAATGTTTTAAAAAGTCAACATCCCTTTACTTACACCCAGTATTTGGTCCTGAAGAATTCAAGAGTGTCTTTCTAATGTGATTACTTATGTTAATTATATTGTAATCACCCGATTTTTTTTTTTTAGTTTCTATAATTATACCAGTAAGGAATTAATTATAAAGATTGGCATAGGTAACATAATCTTAATTACAATGTGTTTAGAAATATGCTGCTAGATATTTCACATTTACAACAATTAGCACATTTATCTTCACTGAAGACCTCCCTAGACAAGCGCTTCCATCACAAAATACCATTTAGCATTCCCCACTTCCACCCTGCTCTATCCCACAGTCTCTCAGCAACGCCAAGCAGCATTTCTCAGCCCAGAACCCTCCCTTTCCAGGGATCTGAATTTAAAGAAAAGCAGGGCTCTGATTCAACAAAGCCAACATTAGGTACAACTGCAGAAAAGTGGTGATATTTACACTCTGCCTCTACCCTTCACTTTTAATGAGGAAATGGGTCTCAGGGTAAAGCCTTTGACAAGTCTTTGTGGACACCTATGGAGTAGGAGTTATTTTCACTTGTCTTTCCTATGACAGATGAGAAGGTGCTACTCCTTCCCATGCCACAGCACCCACTGTTAATTGTCTAATTTGTTAGGATGCAGCCAAAAACTACCTTTCTTTCTAAGATAAAACTTTCTTCTCCTCCTTTCCATCCCCACCAAGTCTTTCCATAAGGAAGCAGCTTTCATCACTCCTGCCAGTCCTGCAGCTCTGCTACAACTGCTCTGTGCTGGACATGGACATCCCCTTCTCTGTTGCACAACCAACCTGGGGAACACTTTTTTGGTGATCATAAATCCTTGATGACTGTCCTGTTTGACATTTACATGCACTATTCACTGGATAAAGCACAGTTCAAATGTATGCAGAAAAATCCTCCTTCTCCCAAAAACACATGCCTGGAAAAAATGTCAGTAATCTCAGCAATGGGTATATAAAGTAAAAACAAAGATCTGCTTGTGGGAGGAGGAAATCTACTGAGGAGATGCATAGGTGCTCCCTAGTCTCTTTGTATGTGGATGTGTCAGAAGGGGAGAGAATATCTCTGAATTATATTAACTGGTTTCTCCTCTGCACTGCTATACCTCCTCTGAGGGGGACGATGGGGACAGCTGTCAAAGCTCTCTCCTTTGATGCCTTGTCCAGCATGAACGAAACATAAACGGGACTTTCTCTTTTTTCTAAAATCTTTGCAGAATATACTCTCACCAGAGATCTCTGATCTGAAGTTATAAACAACAGATACCATAGCTGTTATTTGATCCACTCAGGTTATGACTTATTCTCTTCTGATTCTCCTCGAGTAAATTCAGTTTCCTGATCTGGGCTGCACACAGCCTCCAGGTTTGCCCCAGCAATTAGGGAACTGTAAAAATCAAAGACTTTTCATTTTTCAAAACTGGTTTCACTTAGTCATTACTAGTGAAGGTAGAAATGCTTTTAGAGAGAGCCAGCAGACCTTTTGCTGCTAGAGTGACTGTCCACTGGCAGAGAAGAAAGCAGCATCTCATCTCCTTATACTCCTCAGGTGGTAAGTTACCACTGACAGGATGTGAAGACATGAACCTCTCTTTTCCTGATCTTTGCCTTTATTCAGGATGCAGACTAAGAAGAGGTACAGCACAAATTCCACACATCATACACAAACCCCTTCAAAAAAGTCAAGTATCCCCATGTGACGGGGATAAAAAATGGGGAGGTGGAGGGGGTTCCTGCTGATTCCTCAGAGGACTGGACTAAATGGCAGCAAGGTGACAGCAGGTATTGATGTACTTTCACATTACTAACAGGAGAAAGTCACCACGGATGTGCAAGGAGGGCAAATTGCTGATTTCTCTCCTAAACAATTTCAGTTTAATAGTTGAACTTAGGTCTGAGAGCTTTTTTTTACTTCATGAGTGCTTGTGTTCACATAACCCATCTTTAAATAAAACTTACTGTTAACTTTAAAAATCTGGAGTGTTATTTAAGTCATTAAATTCTGTAAAAAAGTTTAATCGATTTCTAAATAATAAATCAACTCTGGGTGCTCTTAATAATCTTGGTGTAACACACTTCAATCCAGAAGCACTACAGAGTATTTATCCTTAATGAATAATAAATGAGACATTGGTATTGACTGAACAAATGATTAAAAATTCCATCAGTAACAGAACATGGAAATAATTTTTAATTATTAATAAACTACAGATTTTGCTTGTCAAGTGCAGTCTTCTTTTTACATGAATGACTTTCTTAGCCATCGTCATATGACAGATGAATTCAAAGACAGTCAAGGCTAATACGGACACAGTACATAGAAGTTCTACCCTCTGCCTCTGAGAAAGGTGAGTTTTCCCACAAGACACTAGGGGTCTTACAGCCTCTCTGTTTTAGTGCACTCCTCAGTTCTGAAATTCTGTACTAACACATACCAATATTTGTTAGAAAAAGCCAGAGACTGGGAGCCATGAAAACTGATGGTCAGCTGGGCAGCCCAAGAGTTTGAGCTGCTAAGTTCCTTATTAAGCTTTTGCACTGGCTGCAGTTTTTCAGTTTCCCAAGGGTGTTGTTCACCCTAAAATTTCAGAGCAAGTTCTGAAATTGCTTGTAGCAATGGTGCCACCAAAAGTGCCCCTGAACGGGGTATTTTCCCCCATACAGGCTACCCTGTGGCCTATAAAGTCATCCATGAGCTACTTGATTAGAACAACGTGGTCTTTGGCTGTATCTACACCAATGGACCTTTTGCACTAGCCTATCCTTCTGGCCTCCCAAGGCCATACTGTGGCACCACCAAGTCCAAAATCCACACCAGCACTAGGACAGCCCAGTTCCTCCTCGAGTCTCAGAGAAGAGGTTTCTGAATGTAAGCAAGAAGTCACTGTGAGCTCCAGTAAGGACCAACGGGTCCAGCTGAGGATGACCAAAGGCCTCAACGCACAGTCATAGAATCATAGAATGATTAGGGTTAGAAGCAACTCCCAGAGGTCATCCAGTCCAACCCCCTGCAAGAAGCAGGGACACCCCCCAACTAGATCAGGTTGCTCAGGGCCTCATCCAACCTGGCCTTGAACGTCTCCAGGGATGGGGCATCCACCACCTCCCTGGGCAACCTGTTCCAGTGCTCCACCACTCTCACAGCAAAGAACTTTTTTCTAATATCCAATCTAAATCTCCCTCCCTCTATTTTGAAACCATCACCCCTTGTCCTGTCACAGTCGTACCTCAGTGGAGGCTGAGAGCTTTTATATGTGACAATAGGGTCTGTTCATAACAGGCTGTCACTTTCCCCTGGTTACAGGTATAGAATGGTTGCCATTTGCTGCGTTCTGTCATGCTAGAGTGTCAAGCAGCAGAACCTGAGAACGGTGTGAAACTCAACCTCTGAAATCAGTTCTGCTCTAACTGACAAGAGTGCTATAACTAGTAACTGCTCATGATACTGGAGAGTAAAGTATATTTATGGTAAGAAAACAAGCCTGCAAAAGCAGTTACTGCTTATCTATGTACAAACTTGCTAAAGTGTATGTGAATTACCTTCTGACTTCGTGACTGAACAAATTTCCTCCCATTAGATTTGAAGGGCACAACCACTAAGAGAGAATTAACCAAATCTCATTTTACCTTGTGAAATATTGACTTTTCTATCAAGTCTCAAACACAAAATCTTTATTAGAACTGGTGAAACTGTTTTCTTCTTCTTCTTCTAGAAAATAGGTTTTTTTTGTTAAAAAAGAAACCTTTAACATGAATACATCAATTTGAGTGGCATTTCCTTAAAGAAAAGTGACAAAGACTTCTTCATATGGGATATTATTTCATCGCAGTCTTTTTTGAGTGGGATATTTCTCTTTTGATATTTAAGTGACAAAGTTATATCAGTAGAAGTAAAAAGAAAACAAACTTTATAATGAAAAAATACTTTCCATTTCAAACTTGTATTCCTGTAAAGCACCATTCCTTCCACTTAGTAAAAGAAGACAGATTACCAAAAGAGAAAATAACTGAGTCACATATTTCCAGTGCTGTATTCTGGGTTTAGTTGCTATAGGAAAGATCTCACCCCCCATTCCATGAACAGCCAAACCCTGAAAGCACTACAGAGTGCATACAAGGAAAGCAGGCAACACTGTCACAAAGTTCACACATCAGAACACTTGGTTCTGTTCCCAGGTCTGTCAATGTCTCTGAGCCTGACTATAGGACAGATGACTCCACTGTGTCTACAGTTCCACAAATCCAGCACAGAATTACTGACAGTACTCTACTTTGAGGAAATATTTTTACTTTCTACATAGGCCAAGCTTAAACTCTACTACGTCTACAATAAATTTTACCAAATGAGATGCATTAAACTTCCCGTTATTTTAACGAGTAAGATTTAGTGAAGATTCTGCAATTAAGCACTATAACAAGAGGCATACTACTTATTCTTTGATACTTTGTGCTGAAATATCTAAGCTCCAGGGCTGATGACATTCCAGACTTCACTTGCAATTATACAGAAGAGAGGGAAAAGTAAGAAGGTCATCACATGTCAAAAAACCTTGTAATTTTTCAGGATTTTTTCTGTATTAGAAGCTACTGAAACTGGGAAAAGTTACCAGAAAGATGCATTAAAAATGAAACTTCCCATCCATTTTCATTCTTGCAGTTTTCATAAAACTCAGTCCATTGAACTTGTACCAGAAAAGTGGATTCATGAAACTTGAGCCTCAGCTCATTTTTAAGGATTTATATTTCTATATTTGTGTAAATGTAGAACTGACAAGGCTGACGAACTGAACTGACCCTCTCCTTTGAAGTGTTAATCACAGAAGTGGTGAGCCATGGAGATTCCAGGCTGGTTCTTCCCACACTTTCAGATTAAACAGGACCAGTTCAAATCTCAGAAAGACTTATTCCTTTATAACCATAGAAGATGAAGGCCACAAGAGCTACCTCTCCTTTCTTGTTCCTCTTTACTTTCCCATGTTTATAGAGTGCCCTATAGACATTGCAGTGGGCTTGATGGAGGAAAGTGTCATCCTGATGACACACTCCATATCGTTCAGCAAATCTGGTTGTTTTCCTTGACAAAGGGAAATTCCACCAACCATTTTGTTTCCAAAAAGCAGACCCCATTACCCAATGTGCATCTCACACACCATGAAGAAACTGATTTTTATTCCAGCCTGAGTACTAAGTGAATTTCCAGAAATAAAGCACACCCAAAGACAGCTTCTTATATCTATACAGAAATGTGACAAAGTCCTACACTCACAGTTACAATGACTGGCAAGTAATTTACATTTAATTAGAATCACTGCTGTGCCATCTTCTTCAGTCACTGCACCTATGTTGAGAAAGGGTCCTTCACCTGGGTAAGGGTCTCCTTGACCTGTGGGTGTGTTTTTTCAGTATGATGATGCGAAGACAGGACAGTTAGGATTAGGTCTATTTCCCAAATAAAATGTTGGAACATGTTCAATCAAACGACCCTGAGGTCAATGAAGAAATTTTGAAAGTGGTCTCAAAACCTTTTAATTCTTTTAGAGCTGCTTTGTTTAAAATAACAATAAAGATAAGCTGACAAACTTTTCTGCTGTAAAGAAGAAAAAACCCAAACAAACCAGAATATAAGAAAGACAATTTCTAGGAAATTACATGAATTGTAATGGGGTCATAAAGAATGGATTGTTAAGAGATAAATATAGTTGATGAAAGAAGAAATTTTTAAAACATGATGCATAATTAACCTGTGAAACTTTCTGCCACAGGATAGAACTGATGTTAAGAGCTTAAATGGAATTAATAAAGAATTATACATTTAGATGGATAATGAGAATGGACATGATAAAAAATTACAAGTATGTAAACCTTCGTACTTAAGGGCATAAGGTAACTGCTAACATGTAGCAGCCTGAATGCTTTTAACAAGGTTCTGCACTTTAATGTATTCTAAAACCTATTTTTTTCTCTTACTCATTCTACTGGTACACTACACTGATCTTCCTCTGTACTTGTCTGCACTTTTGTTCTGCTGCCTGTGCCATTGATTTCCAGGGAGAGGTAAACGTTCAGTTTTCCTAGTTTCTCATAATATCCCCCTTGGTATGGAGGGAGAGAGCTCATTTTAATATATTCCAGCAAATCTAATTTGCAGCTCTTTTGGAGTCCCTGCTGTATTATTATACTGATATCTAAATCTAATGCACACTTGAGAAAGGAGTTGTCAGGAGTTGATAACAGCAGTGGACAAGATAGAGCAGTAACAGGCAGAGAAGACAGAACTGGGAAGTGACAAAGATGACATGGAAATACAGCATCAAAAGAACAAAGGGAGCTAAAGAGGGTGAGGAAAACAAAAATGGATACAGGGGAAAAAAAGTAAATGCCTGTGAAGTGGTCATAGGTATCTCAAAGGTTACCTGAGACTGAATGAAAGAAGATGGGAGTAACTGTAGAGAAAAATATGAAAGGGACAGTATGAAAAATTTGAAATCTGTTCTTCCCACCAAATATTATTTGGTTTATGAGAACATTAGCACAGCTGCACAGACCAGATCCTACCCTCATTTTGTCAAGGGATATAGCTTGCAAGATACAGTCATTAACAAGTTTTAGCTGTTTTGCTAAAGTAGTGAATAAATACATTTTTTTGCCCTGAGAAGAAGTCATAAGCTACATGATATAGAAAAACAATGTGCTTTAGAAGTAGAAAATTTTCCTCTGTGTCCAGATCCTGTCTGTGCTCTGTGAATGATGTATCATGTAGTGATGGCCTGCAGAAGCCTTGCAGATGAAATTTTAGGTTACTCGTACCCAGAGACATGGAGTACATTAGGTACTATGCTGTTAAAGTTCTCGTTGCTGCTGACCATGCATATGGTCTTCTTTGCAATCTTACCTACTTTGTAAAGAATTTTGTAAACAAACCCAAATCTGTTTTATCTCTGTGTAACACATAAATTTTAAGACAGACTGAGAGGAGGATGAAGATCTTGCTGGTGAGTTTTTAACTGGAAATACTGCATGACTATAGAGGGATGGAGTTGGGATGAAGGGAGGGCTCCATAAACTTTACTAGAAAAACAGGGACTGTGACCTTGATGAATGCAACACAATTCAGCCGTGCCTGCTAGGCACAGGTGTCCTCAGGGGGAGTTACTGGGTGTCTGAAACATTTACTGTGAGACAGCTTCCTTACAAGGAGAAAACATATTCTGTGGAGGTTTAGAAAATGTGGGTATTGAAACAAAAGTCTGCAATGCAGAATGCTAGTATGTAAAGATGTTATCTACATTCATCACATTTGTCACTTGCCATTAATTTAAACTTCCTTTATGCATCTGTTCAGGAAATATAGGATTTTATGCTGCAGTAAATATGCTTGTTCATCCATTAGGGCAAAGCAGAAGATTAATTGCATTACAATGGGAATGGGGAGTACTGTATTCAGAGCTACAGCGATAATGGTGACAGCTGCACTGCCCACAAGACTTTGCTCTGGTAAGCTTAAAAACCAAATATGTATGAGGAAATAATTAAACTCCTGACAAGGCAGGGTTATCCTTGTTCTTCTATGTGTAACCAGACAGACAACAACTAGAACAACAAAAGACCATGCTAAAACAAAAATGATTATAACATTCCAAAAGTTCTGTTAATATTGGCTATTCTTATATAAATATATAAGAATATATAGACATGTAGAGTCTATATAGACATATAGACATATTCATATGCTGTATAAATCATTATATTTTATATAAAATTAGCCTGAACTCTCTTTAAATACCTGTGGTAAAATTCCAAAATATACTAAGACATTATAAGGCTATATTAATTTGGCAATAAAGCTCCAGAAAGCTGAAAAAAAAAATCTTAACTGCTACTAAGTGTAAGTGACATTGCAAAATCTGAGCCAAGATCAAAGATAATGAGTCCAAGAAAAGAGAGGTAGGCAGCAGTACCCCCCTGTGAAACCTGCCCCACATAGCTGTGTCTAGCTCAACCCACAGAGGCAATGGGGTGCTGGACCTCCACACCACTCTACAGCCCTCAGGCTGCAGAAATTGTCCTCGTTGTTATAGAAACTGAAGAAACACGAGATTATTCTTCCTCAAGCTAAACATCAAGAACTAATGCAAAAGTGTGTCCTAAATGAGGGTTCTTGTGATGGCATTTGTTTGTGTGAGTGGCCTAAACCCACTGATAATGCAGGAAAACATTTAATCCCAGCACAGGAATAATTTGTGATTAGGCAGAGCAGTTGTGTGATTAAAAACCCAGTCTGTCTCTGGATGATTCATACGACTCCAGTGCATTACATCAAACAGGCTGCTGATGAAGTGAGTTGTAGCTTATCAAAAGCTAGGATTTTTAGGGATATTTTGTGGTATTGGTAATGAGTGAAAATCAAATATAAATTGGCAAGACTCTCACAGGCTTGGCAACTAGCAATCGGATGTTGGACACAAAGTACATTTAGTCTTTGGTAGCTGCTCTGTAATTATGGCCCCATTGCCCTGACTAAAGATAAAGCATTTTTACTGCCACCATATTTTCTTGAATAATTTTGTGCAGCCAGTGCAAAATCTTCTTTATTTAAATGTGTTGGTTGACTCACTTTGTGGCATGTGTCTGGGGCCAAAAGCAAATGTACTTTGAAACTAGCCATAAACTTTGCTTTTAAAGGGGACAGATGATGATGATGCGATGGGTGCAACTGCCAATGGGATGTTCAAGATATTTCACACCTAACATTTCTGTAGGGTATTTTTAAAATGCCTGACACATTTATCTATGCTACATAGTTAAAGCAATTATTAGAGAAGAAAAAAACCCAACATTATGAAATATGTAGAAAGTATTCTCTGTTGACCTAGTCCATTTGACTTTGCTGAGGTAAACCCCATCTAAAGAAGGCTTGGTAATGCGTGCTCACAGCCCATAAAGCCACCACACTCTGTCCTGCACTAGAAGAAGTGTGACTAGAAGAAGTGGTCAGGGAAGGTGATTCTCCCCTTATACTCTGCTCTCATGAGATCCCACCTGAAGCACTGTGTCCAGCTTTGGGGTCCCCAACATAAGGACATGGAGCTGTTGCAGTGAGGAAGGTAACAACAATGATCCAAGGGCTGGAGCAGCTCTTCTACCAGTTCAGGATGAAAGAGTTGGTCTTGTTCAGCCTGGAGAAGGTAAGACTCCAGGGAGACCTTATTGCAACCTTCCAAAGCCTAAAGGATGCCTACAGGAAAGATGGAGAGAGACTTTTTACAAGAGCATGTAGTGACAAGTAGTAGAAGAAAGAGTAATAGCCTTCAGATGGAGGGGAGATTTAGATTAGGTATTAGGAAGGAATTTTTCTCTGTGTGGGTGGTGAGGCCCTAGCACAGGTTGCCCAGAGAAGCTGTGGCTGCCCCCTCCCTGGCAGTGTTCAAGGCCAGGTTGGATGGGGCTTTGGACAACCTGGACTAGTGGAGGGTGTCCCTGCCCATGGCAGAGGCTTGGAACTAGATGGTCTTTCTTTAAAGTCTCTTTCAACCTAAACCTTTCCCTGATTCTATGAAGAATTTACTTCAAGTGAGTAAAATACACTAGATATAGGTTTGTATGACACACGTGCACAGCAGAACATAAATAAAGTGAACTTACCAAACATTTTTCATTCCTAAAATAGAGCAAAACAGTTAAAAAAAAAAGAGAAGTCACTGAAGAATAAATAATTAGATGTCAGGGCAAACAGGTTAGGAACAGGTCTTGACTTGCATGATTAAGACTAGTATTACAGATACCCATTGAACTGCTGAGTAACAAAATTTGCCCCAAAGGAGCATCTGTCCATTCCAGATTGTGTACTGAGGTATTTTCCAGCCCTGTAACTCATTCAGTCTGTAAGCTGCATTTTGCAATACCTCAACTTCAATAACTGTTATCAGAAAAATTGATTTTCTTTTCCAGGGTGTGCTGAAGTGTTTATATGACTTTAGTCAATCTCTGTGTTGTTATTATTCAGGATGCTAATATTGGGTGATCCTTCTCTATTTGATTAAGTGTATAAGTCACGTCTCTCCCCTTCTTCTGGGAATGAAATTAGGAATGCCTTTTTCTTCTCCTATACCTATTTATGAGCATCACAAACAAATTTCCCTGGGGCTTAAACACGAGCAATCACACATTTGGAGCCACACACAGCATTGGGCACCCCAAAACTTGTGCTATACTGTTGCTAAAGTAGTCGTACAAAATGGAGGTGAACAGTACAGTCCATAATCACCTAAAACAGTGTCCTTTTATGTTGTACATAGTTACCCAATCATAGAATCATAGAATNTCCTATACCTATTTATGAGCATCACAAACAAATTTCCCTGGGGCTTAAACACGAGCAATCACACATTTGGAGCCACACACAGCATTGGGCACCCCAAAACTTGTGTTATACTGTTGCTAAAGTAGTCATACAAAATGGAGGCAGACAATATAGTCAATAATCACCTAAAACAGTGTCCTTTTATGTTGTACATAGTTACCCAATCATAGAATCATAGAAT
>VXBZ01000904.1:199533-242164 GCA_013399135.1 Heliornis fulica
TTACTGGGGAGAAGAGACCAACCCCCACCTCACTGCAACCTCCTTTCAGGTAGTTGTAGAGAGCAATCAGGTCTCCCCTCAGTCTCCTCTTCTCCACACTAAACACCCCCAGCTCCCTCAGCCTCCTCATAGGGCCTGTTCTCCAGACCCTTCACCATCCTTGTTGCCCTTCTCTGGACACGCTCCAGAACCTCAACGTCCTTCTTGAAGTGAGGGGCCCAAAACTGGACACAGTACTCGAGGTGAGGCCTCACCAGTGCAGAATACAGGGGGATTATCACCTCCCTGGTCCTGCTGGCCACACCGTTCCTGATACAAGCCAGGATGCCATTGGCCCTCTTGGCCACCTGGGCACACTGCTGGCTCATGTTTAGACAGCTGTCAACCAACACCACCAGGTCCCTTTCCTCAGATCCCTTAGATCAGAACTCTATCAGTAGAGGACAGCAGTTGCTTTGCTACAGGCATGAAAGTGCACAATTCCTTGTGCTTTGTGGGATGGTGCAACATTATTAGAAGCAAATGCTTTGGTTAGTTGCACACATGAAGTTAAGTGTCCCTCCCCTCCCTTTGCCCATCTTGCCAGGGTGTAGCTGTGAACTGAAATGACCACAAACTGTGGATCTCGTAACTGGAAACACTGCCCTTAATTCCAGTGCACTAGGTTTGGCTGTAAACAACTATTTCCAGGACCAATACAGAGTTGTTATATGTAATGAAGAAGTGGATAACATGACAAGATCCAGAGTTGTGACCATACGGAGACAGGTAGAAGAAGGAGAAGAAGAGAACGATCCCTTTTCACTGCATTATTTTGATGCTTATTCCCAATATAAAAATTCACTGTAACATGGACAAATCATATTTGCATGAGTTTATGATAATTAGGGCTTAAAATTACAAACCTCTTATTAATTTTTCAGGTTATTAAAATATCATCTGAATCAGACCAGCTGTCTAACAGACAGCTGAATTTCACCCAGTTCCTCCTGACTGCAGCCCAATAAATTGTGACTTCATTGAAAAGGTGAAGAATAGACAGTATTCACAAGTTACATTCTGCAGTGCTTAATTACCCTTAGAGCTAAAGATGCAGGCCATATCTCCAATTTTAATCTTTAAAATTATAGACAATTTCTGGTACATATGCCTGTACTTTCCATATGCCGTGGACTTTCTTCAATACACAGTATTTTCATGTCAGTGAAGATGCTTTACAATTACTGATCACCTCTATTTCTTTTCATTAGTAAGATAAAGTAATAAAGCTTGTTTACTCTCTCTATATTCCTTTCATTCCTCTAGCTCTATAGTTTTCCTCTGTCTCTCTTAAAAAAGGTATGCTTAATATTACTTGCATAAGTGATAATAGTACTGAAATAATTTATTTTCTTCTCATAATTATTCTTTTTTACATATGCAGAGGTTTTTTCCTTTTGTCCAATAACCTTACAGTAAGAAACTTCTAAGAGTACCAACAAGTTTAAATTGCTGATTTTGGGCACTATTAATATGAAGAGTTTTAGGTACTAAACATTTTGTCATAACCTCTATCACTCCTTCTGAGTGTGCTGAAAAGAACCAAAAATAATTTGAGGAAGGGGGAGAGAACACCATATATAAATGGGGTGTTGGGGGATCAGGGATTGAGAGGCAGGACAACTTGGGGTCTTGCAGAGCACAGACTTTGGATGGTAAGAAATTGTGCTGTTCACTACGAGTTGTTGTTGCTGCTGGTTTTATGATGATTATCATAGTAATTTTAATTTTCTGCCCTATTAAGTAGACTTTATCTTAACCCATGAGTTTTACTTATTTTTTTCTCATTTTCAATTCTCTCCTATCCCACTGGGAGGGGAGGAAGTTGTAGTAGCTGCCAGCTGGGTTAAACCACAACAGCATCTTTTGAAGGTTTCTAATGTGAAAGATGCAAAAAAAATGCAATAAAAGTAATGCAGAAGAGAGGTTGTTTGCTGGGGTTTTGGGGTTTGTTTTTTTTTTTTCTGGAAAATACCCACGTTTCACAAATCTGCATGTGATCCTGCTAGGAATATTGTCTCCAAAATTGCTTTCTGAAAAGTTGACTATTAAAGCAGACTGAGCATCTGACTTCTTTTTTTGGATTCCATTATCACCACAGGCAACATTAACAACTAATGGAAATAAAGGCTGGTATATCAAGTTACAACCTACAGTTCAGGCAATAGTTGTAGGTTAGAGTTGTTCTATAAAATAAAGTATATGTAAACCATTAGAGAGGAATTTGTGGGTTTTATTTCAATGATTTGTTCTCTTTTTTTTTTTTCTAGCAAAGTCATTAATAAATGTCTCAGACTAAGCAGGTGTGACTTCACTGTGTTATAGAAGTTCTATGAACAGCCTAGTAATCCACAAATGATTTAAAAATATGCACATAAATAGGACAGATGTCACCTGGTCTTCATTTTATTTTTGTATGTTTTCTTAATCTTTTCCTTCATTTTCTGTTCCCTAGTTACTGTTCAGAGTTCTGCCCATCTTCATTTATTTACCAATATATGTAGGGATTTCACATGCCAGGCCAACTCCTCTCTCTGGACTACATGGAGAGCTTAACTGAGCAGTGGAACAATGCTTCCAGTCACTCTCCAGCCAACTTTCTTGAATGAGGCATTCCTAGCATGCAATGTAGTCTGAACTGACAAGAAGAAAATACAATTTATCACTTGACTGATAGAACAAAAATGCAGCATCTGGTCTATAAGTCTTTTCTTGTCACCATTTTCTATCCCATGACTTCCAGATGTACAGTTCAGCATCTGGTCTAATGGGATTACTTTTGCATTGCTGAATTCAAGATCAGACTCCATTGAACAGCATCTACATAGGGAAGTATCTATTGCTGTTATTCAAAACTTCATTGATCATGAAAGAATTTCAGAATCTACATGCTCACATGCTTTAAACATACTTGGGTATGGAGTTTTGGTTAACCTCATTCCAAAGAGCTGCTATTTACTTCAGGTATTGAAGTTGGTAATTGCAAACCTTACATTATAATTTTTGATATTATAAGCTTCTACTTACTGCCATATACTGAATAAGAAAGATCCACCATTAAATACCATGGAAACATTTTTGAAAAAGTTTTCTTCCAAGGTAGATGCAAAGTCATTTTTTCTAATTGACTACATAACTCACCCAATAATAGAGCTACTTTCAGATATGTTTGTGATCCTGTTTATTAAAGGCAGAAGTCCCCATCTTCTGTAGATTACTATTTAGCTTTCTGTGCCAAGAAGAGTGAAGAATGTGATTAGGGAATATTTATCTCCTGATTCCATTGCCTTGTATTCTGTCAGGGAACCTCTGTACTAGTCAAGGCCAGGACAGTTTGAAAACTCATAAGTAATTCTGATGTATTGTAACACTGCAGGAAATGTAGCATTACTGATAATGGTTCCTGTAATAGTTTATTTGAGCATTTTCAGTCTCAAACTTCAAAACAATTTTAAAGTTAGGTGTCATTATCTATATTATAATCAGAGCCACTAGATGGTGGTATGCACTAGACCTGAGGAAACGAACACAAAGAGACTGGGCAATGTGTTCCTCCGCTGTTTGCATAGGAACTTTTTTATTCCTCCCTTTCCAGTCTTTATCTGGCTAACCTTTTTCCTCTCAGATGCTTGTTTAGAAGGTTGACTTGGACAACTAAAAATCTCAGTTGAGTTTTTTTCCCTGCTAATTGACTGTGTTTGCAAGACAGCAAAATCCTTTTCTGAGATAAATCTGAAAAGCCAAGATGACAAATTCAGAGAAGACTTGCAAGTATGCAATGAAAAAAAAAACCCAAACTTATGTGCATCCTGGGCTATGGGATCTACAAAAACTTTAGTGTCATTAGATGTGCTTTCAACATTTTTAATATTAAAAACTATTAGGTAAAGATGATACAGTGACCAATCTTGTCACTTGACCTACCCTTGTTACTAGGGTAGGACCAATATATTCAACATTTTAGGAATCCATGTTGACAACTTTCTTGGCTACACAGACTCTACAACATATTGATCTTGTTACAAGACGAGAAAAATCCATCCAGATTTAAGTTATTGTTTAGTATTTACAGCATCATCTACTACTGGTCAAGCATATTCAAATTAGCACCCATATTCCTTGCAGTGTGGTGTGTCTGTAATCTGCATAGTCAACTTGTATTGGGAAGGGTTGGTCAATAACTCCCCTGCCACCTTTATCTTTCCCCCAGTTACTGCTGATTTCTATGTGCTTCAGGTCTCCCTGTCAATTCCCCAGCCTTCTGGAGTGTTATGTTTCCTCTTTATCAGTCTTTCAGCTCTTCTTCAAGGATACTTTCCAGCAACACATACTTTTAATCAGTCCCTTCAGCTTTTCTTCAAAGGTAGGGTTGTTAGCAAAGCAAGGCAGTACATTTAACCCTAAATTAAACAGTGTCTAAGCACTAACCCAAACACATTTATGTCCCTGTAATGTGGAAAATTCTACTTTATAGGCATCAACTGGAGTTTAAGACATCCACACAGTAAATCAATGGTAGAATAAGAAATTGAATGACTCTGAATTCCCAATCACTCCTACCTAGTGATGTTATGTTTCTTCAGTCCTTATATTTGTCCTCTCTTGCTGCCTAATTTTCCTTGTTCTATCTTTGTTTCTGTCAACCTCCATCTAGTTGATTTGGATCTGTTACCTGGCTCTGCCAGCCTATGTAACAACTCTATATAGCTCAGGCAGAGACATGTTAGAAGTCTGAGCTGCAGAGAAAAGCTGTATGCTACCACAGCACTATAAGTAAGTACAGGGAACCATAGTACAATGCACTTTCCATTTCAGAGAGCTGTAACACAAGATAAGACTATGGGAAAAGAAATCATCATTCTAATTTTAGAAAAAGCAATGATAGAAAATCAATAATGCATTGAAGCCCATTGAGACAAATGTCTTGTAATAGTAAACCTGTTAAAGAATAAGTATAATTTATGCCACCATTTTTAATTATTATTTTCAATCTCAAATGTATTATTTCAAAATGGCATTTGAAAAATGAGGAGCAACCCTTAATGTGTGTGAAAAGCTTTTATATTAATACAATGATGTTTAAGACTCTTAACTATTCCACACCAGTTCTAGAAGAAAAAGCATGTCTGGCATTCAGTCACAGAACGTGACTTGATTGTGTGTGACAGTGCCTGCTCATTAGCAAACGGAAGGTAGACAAAAGTTCAACATGGGGAGAAACAAAACACATTAGTGATGATGATACAGCATAAGTGATGAACTCACAACTTTGCTACTGGTGTTTTCTTTAATTCTATGGGATAGATTTCTTTGCTCAACCCTCCATCTCAATGACATGCAGTGCCTACCTGTATTACTGCGTGCTGACAGCTATTGATTTGTAGGAAACTGTGATCCAGTGTTGATATCTATCATCCAGCTTAAAAGTTAACCATGGCTCTGTACTACAATGGCTCCATAATTAGGAATGATTACACATTGTTGCTAGGTGGTTGCTAAGAAAAGGGTCAAGGGGAGTTGTTTAAAGGAACACCTGTAAACTGACTGTCCTGGAACACTCAGAATATCTATGCAATTATTGTAATTACATGTAAATTACAGGCTAGTCATTGTAACTGGGAGTGTACCATCTTGTCACATTTTGTGTATAAATATAAGGAGCCAGCTTTGGGTGTGCCTGATCTGTGGAAATCTGCTGAGCACCTGTGCCTGAATAAAAGCAGTCTCTCTCCTGTGTGAGGGGCAATTGGCTTATTGTACACTGAGTAACGAATCTGCTTTTCTGACAGCAGTGTTGTAACAAGGCAACAATGCTCAGTAAGCAATATTGTAGTTAATATTATTAATAATCCTTACTATTAATAAAGATCATATTATCTTGAAACAAACCTAATTTCACTAACTACCATTCACACATTTATATCTATTCTTCCAGCACTATACATAGATGTCCAGCAGTTATCAAACCAAGATGATACACCCAAATGATCTATAGCTATTGTGGTTTTGCCTCAGCTGAGCAGCACACTGGCTTCCCCCTCTGTTCCAAACAAATGATGACATGTCTGTAGTGCTTGTTGGGAACAACATGACATTGTATACTTGATACTAAAAGACAGGTAGTGTTGTTCAGTAGTCAAAACAGGGAAATTGGGATTAGCAAGATGTATTAAGTGACAAATTTCTTCTGCACCTACGAAACAGATTATGTAGTTGTTATTATGGGAAAACATGGATAAAGGAGTGTATATATTTTACATATTGGTGATGATTAGACTCAGGTGACAGGTGGTTTCACACTCTGTTTACAGGAGCATACAAATATAAATAAAGGCTGAAGGAAAAAAAAATAAAGCTCATTTTCCTCAACTGGGTGTGAACGAAAGGGGTAAAACCTTGGAATATATCACAGGAAAATCACAGAGAAAATTAAAACTGTAGTGAATTACAGAAGTTACACTTGTGAGTTAGCTTGAATGGTTAATAAATCAAAAGGTTATTTCGAGAGTGAGAATCACACCAAAGCACTGATTCTGTTGACCCATAAAGTTGAAATGTCTGGAAAGCTCAAAGTGTACATTTAGCCTTTTACAAAACATTTCATCACCACCCCTGCTTCCTCATCTCAGCTAATGGCATGGAGGGATGGCATGAATTAGTTGATTGGAACTTGGTTTCCCAAGTAATTGTGGTGAGTTTTTTTGGTTTATCTCATATTGTAAATGCCACCCTAGAGTCCTTATCTGGGCTTCTATTTTTCAAAGACTTTTATGCTCATTCAAGAGGCAGAGCAAATTTTATTTAAGCAGAAATCACTCTTGCCTGTATATAACTTTGTGGTCAAAGTCCTGTGTGTCAAAACATGTTTAGGAATAGCATTGTAAAATAGTGAGGTTTGTCCACCTGCCATTCTCTGACACGGTGCTACTCCAACGTCTCTCTAGTGGAAATACGTAAAAGTCTCAAAAGTGATCACTGCCTGACGAGGTCACAAGGGCAGGGGAGCAACTGCAATGGCAAAATGGCAGCACTGGAAAACAATGAGCCAATAATTCAGAAACAATAGGAAGCAAAGGGCCAGCTAGGGATGGGATTAATATGAAATACTGAAGTCAACTGGGATACTACGTATATGCAGTACAGGGTGGATAGGACAAGATTTTTTGTAAGCTCAAGATCCAGGTAATCTTTAAACTTCTGTGGAAATGAGAAATCAACAAATAGATCACATCACCTTACAAACACAGAATTGCTTTTTATAGTTTTATTTCTGCTACTTTGTCCTGGCTACTTGGGGATGTTTCATATATAGTTCCACCACTGCCCCAGGGGACTATTCCACATTCCAATAAAACCACTATTAGAGTAAAAGTTGATCTCTATTGATACTGTTTACCTTTATCCAAATGATATGTTCACTTCTGTTCTCTTGCACTGAAAATTGTTCAGGCAGCAGATTGTATCTGGTGTTATTAAGATACAAACACCAAAAGCAGCAACCTATCAGTTAGCATATGTCAGAAATCAAATGTTATTACACATACCAATAGCAATTGCCCAAATTTCACAGCAAAAGGATTTGCTCTCCTTGAGCATGCACATTCTTGTCAGCATATTGCATGATACCCTTTCTAGCTTACCAAAATAACACCAGACTTTAATTTTGCCTTCAGTTTTCAGATAAAACACCACAGACTTTGTAACCATGGCATTTAATTCCTATTTAATGTGATAGGGCCAACTTACAGAAAGTCATGAGACAAACACACTGGAAAAATTTCTTCCTTCTTGACATAAGGACTGGCAGCTAAAACAGGTGTCCCTTTTAAGCATATTTTGTCCCTCCTGGGATTTTTGCAAAAGTTACAGCACTCATAGACTGCTAACCTAAATTGCAATCATGCTCCCAAACAATTGAGGTTCAAAGACATTTAAAAATGTGTTGGTTACAAATTTTATCATCCCTTAAGAATGAAAGATGTAATGAAAATAATAGGGTTCATCATACAATCAAATTTGCTACCTACACCACAGCCCATCAATAGTGAAATAGCAATTACCCAGGTAATTTAGACAGCAGGTTGACTGTATCTCTATCATGAATACTGTATTCATATTCCAGCTGTAAATGGCAAAAACCCTACCCTGTTTAACTTATTCCTATAACTTTATTAACTTGAAAGGAAAAATAAAATAATAAAAAAAAAAACCCAAAAACCAAACATTGTTTATTCCTCCATCAGAGATGGAGGAAATGTTCTCTTCTGATTTTATACCTCAACATTTCTATTCAGGCACAGTTTCCTCATCCTCTAATTCTCCTAAATCTGTCTATGTATTTTCTTTACTTGGGTCTTTCCCATTTTCCACGAAGGATCTATACTGCAACTCAGAACTTAGGAGGGTTCATCTTCCACTCTGCTGCACAGGGAATGTAAAGCTTTTGACAGGGGGACACGTGTTTCTGTGTCTGAAGCATTTCTCTTTAAACTTCACCTTGCTATTTCTCATTATGGCTCTCAAATTCTGCTGATTTGAGACACAAGGGAGAAATTCCAGAAGCATTAAAGAAGATCTATTCCTACAGTAAAAAAAAAAAAAAAAAAAAAAAAAAAAAAGTAATCTCCTTTGTTTCTCTCAGTCAAACAGACTGAGAAAGGGTAAGAAAGAACATTTTCCTTCAGGGACTGATGGAAGGGGGGCAGGGGTGGAAGAAGGGGAGAAGGAAAAGGGGGAAAAAAGGAAAAGTAAAGAGAATTTTAGTTAACAATTTGTAGGACATCCTCAGCAATCAAATTAGTGCAGCCACCCAAGATCTACCTGCATGCAAATTTTCACTAAATAAAGATAAAATTCTTTTTTTTTTCTTGCTAAATGAATAAAAGTCAAACTTTTCCAGTAATTTACTGTTACTTATTTTAATGAGAGCATAAACCTTTTCTAAATATACTTGGAAAAGTGAGATCTAGCTGTGAAGGTCTGGTTTTCCAGCAAATTAATTGCTGGCTTTGTTTGGGCACAGTTTTTTGATGCCTGTTAAGAAGACCATAGTTATCTCATTGAGAAGAGAATTAAGAAAATAAAATAAGAAGATGAGAGCCATTAGACAGTTTTTTTCAAAGACAAGCATAGACAAAGGGATAAGGAGATCTGGTTTTATGCTTGGCTGAGCTAATAGTTTCTTGTAAGTCCTAGAAAATGTATTTTAAAGAAGCTTTCTATTTCTTGGGCATTATGAGATTAAGTTCATCAGGGACTGTAATGCTTTTTCAGATCATTTGATTTATAACTTTATAAAAGTGAGAAGTATAATTAGAATTTGCAATAATTTTGGAGTACAAATAAAACACCCATTCTCATACCACACCTTCTATATTGCTTTGGCTTTCTATGAGTTTGAAATGTTCGGTGTTATGGCTGTAGCCTCACCAGGCACCTATGGAATTAAATCCAACCTCATAGTTGTTTAATGGGGAAACCTCTTCTTTATGTGGTTCACAGTTCCCCAGGCTATATATGCTGATATTTGTCACCAGTTAGCAGAGATTGCTTGAAGTGAGGCTGTTCATCCAATGATTCATAATGTAAAACATGAGAAAAGTAGTATTTGCTGTAACTACAATATTACTCATGTAGCTTGCTCTCAGACAAACAATAGATGTCTTTCTTCCTACTCTAAAACATCTGGCTCATACAGTCTCAGCAAAATCAAATGCAGAATGGAATTCAAACCAAGACTGTTAGTGCTAAAGATGTCCCTTGTATAGCCCTACCCTTGTGTTAATGCTTGTAACTGATACATCCTTAGTCTGACCAACAAACCTTGGAGAATCTCCAAGGGCTGCCAAAGGAAGGAGTCAGGGGGAAGGTAACCCCAACAGCAGGAGATCACAACCCACAACTCACGAACCACCCGTCCTGATTACACCGCCAACTCAAAAGAAAATACAGGCATGTGCACTAATCTACCTAGGAGATTGATATGCTTTAACCAACCACATAATGATAACTAATAGATATGTAGGAGAGACATGAATATGTTAACATTAAGTAGTTTAGAGCTTTGGTGTGCTGTTTTGGGACAGACACATATATCCACACAACTGTGGATGCCTCTGCTCTGTGTGTATATTGATGTATTGCACACCAGGTAAACAAACCCCCAGACCAGGGACAACAATGCTTCTTAGATTTAAACATGACTTTGTATAGCACCTCTGTGGCTTCTGTAAACACAGTGGCCTCTATCAAAAGAAAAATCACCTTGTCTTAGCACTACAGGTCGAAGTCAAAAGCAGTCTTGCTCAAAGAATTTGAAATGAAGGACAGTGAATAATCATGGTGACAAAAAAAAATGGAGGGCTTACTGGAAGGCTTCACTTAGCCTTTTATTTATAGAGTCAGTTGCAGCCAAATTCTCCAGTTTTTCTAATCCCACAAGTTCTATTTACACAGTGCATTCATATGCTTGGGATACTTCCTCTGTGATCTGAAAGTAGGTGTTTATGAGCGTGCAGGTGTATTCTGGCTCCTTGTTCTAAACATCTTGGCAAGATCATCAGTGTTAATATTGCATGAACAGTTGTAGTCTTGGAGGCTGATGACTGTTACAGGGCAAAACCAGGTGGAGTAGGAAAAAGCCTCTATGTACATAGTAGGTGATAAATAATAAATTATAACAAAAACCATAGGAATACTTCGGTACAACATTAATGCCTCTTTCTTATCCCAATTCAACAAGGCCACACGCTGAAACCAGTCAATTAAAATTTGCAATGCCATCAAAGTCCACTCTACACTCTCCCACAAGTAAAGAATTATCCTTGTTATTATCATTTTATAGTTGGCAAGACTGAAGATTCTCCTCTTATGCTTCTTAAAAATTTATAGGATACTGCAAAACATAATGGTATTAGTCAAATTCTGAAATTTTCCACTTGTTTGAACATTACAAGTGTATTTATTTACCAAAAAATGTTTAATTTTGCATGGCAATTTTATGCAGAATGTGCAATCACTTAAAACTTTAATCACCATATGCAACAGTGAAAGCCAGGGCAAGTGACACTGTCCCTGATTAAAATGTGGGTTCTTTTTAATCACCAGACAACTTTTTTTTTTAATTTACCATTTCATAAAACAAAATCCTATATATGCTCCCTAAAAAAACAACATTGGTTTCCCTGGAAATTTTAATATCTGAAATCTTGGGTTTACATCCATAAAATAACCAAGCCAATTAAAGATGTACTGTCTGTTTAGCAACTGAGAATGTCATTGTTGACTTAAAAAATTCTTTATGATGCTTGAATGCAGAGTAAAGCAGTTGCAACACATAATTACTAGAGCTAATTGCTCTAGATGACAACTTCTAAAAAGAGGAATGGGTTAAAATACCACTTTGGGTTATTCATTTAAACATTTTGCCTAGAGCCAAATGGCCATTCAGGAACTGAATGAGGCAATAACCTGAGGTAAACACCTTCACAAACCAAATTAATATCTACTGGCCTTGGACTGCTGATCAGATGAATCATGTAAAGACAACTCTTGAAAGAAACTGCAGGAGAGTCAGAGAGGGTGGGGATGGCTGGCACTGGCACCTCGACCAATAGATTTAGGGAAGTACCATAGCAATTGTGCTGTGTGACTGCCAGGACCCTGGCAACATGGCATTTTTGCTCAGGCCAGTTGCTTCTTTGTCCAGATGACCAATAAATGCTGCTTTGTGTAACAATATATTATACCCAGATGGTATCCAAATGTCTGTGAATGCCTTGATTCTCTCTGCAGAGCCTAGAGGGATCACTGAATTAAGAGTTCAAATCTAGTTGGTGTGGCATGTCCTCAGACAGCTGCAATACCAAGTTACTGCTGAACTGGGTACTCACAGAGATATCAAAGTGTACAACAAAAATATCCAAGATACAAATCTGTGATAGTCTTAAATGTGTAAGAAAAAATATTTAGCTCAGGTTTTCCTCTGACTTCAGGATCATTCTTGGATCCTATGGATGAGCTCAGTAAGCTTGATAATAAATTTAGACCAGTTTCACTTTAGGGCGTTCTTTGTCTGGACACACTGACCTTTTACAGATTGAAGCTGGACATTCATTTCATCATTTTGGCAAGGCCAGGAGAGTCATAAGGGAAATCAACACCAGTCAGGAAAAAAAAAATGCATTATTATTTAGCCACATTCCTATTACTGTGTTTCTTCTTGTCAATTTCTGCAATGTAAATCCAATTTGACTGCTTTTCCAGTTACAGAAAGAAACTAGTACTTCAACTTTTAGGTTAAATATCTTACCTTTGGACAATTCCAGGCTAATAATATCAAGAAAATGGATCTGCCTCAATACCCAGAACGCAGTCTTAACCCCAGAGAGCACCAGATCAAGTAGAATAGCAAAGCAAGTCTTATTTTTGCTCTGATCATTTATGCACCTTTCTCACCAGTAATATTCAGTCGAGATGCAGTCTGCTAGTGAACACGTGCATTTTATAAACGAAAGGGCCAGTCCTGGGCAAGTGACAGCAAAGCATATCTCTTAAAAAAACCACCCAGTTTCTATGACACACTGAAAATTTGGGATTCATTGACTCTGAATCTATAATAACCAGAGAAACACAATGCACTCTCCCGGTGGTAGGAAAAAACATGCAGACCAGTAAGTTCACTGTAGATATCTATGATTTATAATTTAGGGATTTAAGGATGGGCAGACACCAAAAAGAGTAGAACAATTCTTCTGCCACCTATGTTAGGAATATTAACACACACTACCTCTCTGTCCACAAATTTTAGTTACGTCTGTAAGGGTGCTCCAGTGCACTGCAGGAACAGGAAAGATCAAAAACTGGCTGAAGGATCCCACCTTTCCTTAGCCCCTGCCATTCTTCCATCTTGGATGTATTGCAAACACAAAATCTGAGATCCCGTGAAAGATGGTCTGATCTTATGTTGCCTGTATTCCTGCTCTAAGTGGGTTGTAGGTGGAATCTATACAACAATAAACCTATAGAGGATCTATAGAGGTCCCTTTTGACAGGTATCTCTCTGATCCTGTGATGCAATTCTATTTCTGTCGTTGGCTTCCCAGGATGTGTTTTCTTACCAAAATTGTGAGTAAGCAGACATGGCCTCCAGTATATGCACTTAATGCAACTAAATTACTACAGTTTTTGTAAGGTCATAAACAAAAAATCCAGGGACATATTTTTCACTCTTGAAATAATTCACCTATTTCGTTTTCTAATATTTAAAGTTGTTTCAGCTGGGAAGTCTTGGGCAAAAGGAGTGAAAGAAATAACTCATCAGTGTCAACTAATTATCACCACATGACTGGCTGCCAGCAGAAGAGTGCTGGCAAGTGGCCACTTATAAGAATGAAAGGAGGAAACAAGTGAACTTCAGCTGAATCAGAATCTCATCAGTGAATATCTTGAAAAACTGATTAAGGCTTAGCATAGCAAGGCTTATCTAAATGTGTTTAAAAAGATATGCAAAGTCCAAATATTTCCTAAAAGCTTTTAGAAAACTGTGATTAAGTGTTTGTTCTGGAATCCAGAAACACAATGGTGGGTGCAGATCTCTGTTTAGTTTTCTCTACTATTGAGCTCCCTGCTGACAGGTGCACTCATGGGCCATCCTTGATGGATATGTTAGCTCAAGACGTGTTAGAGGATAAATCCTCAAGTAAATCTTCTGAAGTTACTGCAATCAGAATATTCCCTTTTTCTTGCAGATCAGAGATAGGTGTGTTAGAAAAGTTCTGATTTTGTCACAGGTCGCTGTTTTAGCTCTTACCACGTCTGACCAGCCTACATGTGGCGCATCTTTAGTACTCCCAAACAATTTCTTCGTTTGCTGAAGTGCATTCCACATTTTCTGGAGGTAATGGGGGTCAGTTTAAAATACAACAGGCCTGTTTTCAAAGCTTTGCTTTCACTAGCATGTCTCATGTTTGTCCTCAGAGTTATTACAGGTGGTTCCTGTATATATCCTTACATATGTCCTATGAATGGTACCTGAGAGAAACTAATCACTGTAGTTCATTCCATGTATATAGGTCCATTCAAAGTTTCTGAGATGGTTTATTGTTTTGAGTCAGAGGAATGCAAGAGAACAGAGTAAGATGAAATGCACTACTCACAACTGGTTACTGAGTGAAGCATATTTCACTTTGTTGTCCAAAAAGCACCTGGTGTACAAGTCAATTCCCCCCTCACACAGGGGAAATTCTGCCTTTTTATTCAGGCCCAGGTGCTCAGTGGATTTCCACTTATCAAGCACATCCAAAACCTGCACTTTTCCTATATTTATAAACAAGTATTACAAGGTAGTGCACTCCCAGCTACAGTGACTGTCTGGTAAATTAAATGTAATTATAGTAATTGTTATGTCATCTTCACCTGAGAAAGTGTCTCCACCTGGGCAAGGGTCTCTTTGACCTGTGAGTGTGTTCTTTACTGTGATAAAGAAGACAGGTCAGTTAGGGATGCCTGGACCTTGGTTTACACTGCCAAACCAGCTGTGTGTGTGTGGAGATAACTTGCTTAGATGTTCTGAGCGTTCCAGGACAGTCAGCTTACAGATGTTCCTCTAGACAATTCCCCTGGATCCTTTTCTTAGCAACACCTAGCAACTGGCTACAACCATTCTTAATCATGGAGCCATCACAGTACAGAGCCATGGTTAACTTCAATTTGTATGC
This sequence comes from Heliornis fulica, assembly GCA_013399135.1. Classification (NCBI taxonomy): domain Eukaryota; kingdom Metazoa; phylum Chordata; class Aves; order Gruiformes; family Heliornithidae; genus Heliornis; species Heliornis fulica. The sequence continues at coordinate 214,290 of VXBZ01000904.1, forward strand.
TAGGTATCAATTCAACTTTTAATATATTAATTCAGAATAAGCTGAGGACATTAAATGGAAAAAACAAAATTTCAAAGTAGGTGAAGTAGTACAGTTGAATAAAGTTAATGGCACTATTTCTATTTATTTTGATACTTAATAATCAGTTTCTATCTGTGATTATTCCTTAGATTCACTCAATAACACCTGGAAACAGGCTTTATCATAGTGTATTTTTTCTATTTTCTTAAATAAGAAAATTAGTAGTTACGGTACCTGATTTATAAGACTAAAATAACAATTAATACATATTAAATATTCATTAAAACATCAATTTAAAAAACAATGCTTCTGAATAGCCATATAGAACACGCAGCAAATTTGAAGAGGTTTTTTGTGTTGTACTGTAACCAATTCCCATCTCTGCATTTGAGTACACGAACATACCACTCCAAGGCAGAAGGAAAAGTTTTGAGTAACAGCAATATTTTCAAAAGCAGTCAGTAAAAGTAAACATTTCAGATTTGGGAAATCTAGTTTGCAACTCCTTTTTGCCTAGTTTTACCATGATTCTAAGGTCCTGCAGTCCCTAACACTTTGAATCTAAGCTGTTTCTTGTCAGTTCCCTATCAGTAAGGTACGCAAACTGACCTGCTGAAAAGTCCCCCAAGTACCTCTTCTGTTGAAAGACTCCTAGGAAATAATGATTTTGCATATGAATGTCTGGGTCAGGTCTTCTTCCAACACTGAAAATGCCCTTTGGTATTTCCCAAGACGATTTAGGTTGTAGTTAGACCACAGCCTGCAGTCAAGATTTAGCAAGACAGAATCTCACACCGACTTACTCTCAAACACGCTAAGGAACATAAAGATTAAGGTGAAGGTTAACTCTACTGTTCTTTTTTTTTTTTTTTAGAACAACATTACAAAGAATGCAGGGCAGTGAAGTAACATCTTTCTCTTTGGTAGAGTCAGTCTGTAAAATCCCTGAAGAAGTTGCAAATACTTGACTAAGAAGTGTTATGTGCTGCAGTTGCAAAGGGTTTCTTGCACAGGCGTTTACACACTTACACGGCTCTGATCACACTGCTCTCCAAAACACAGAAATGAAAAGCAATTAAATTATCTGTGCAGTTACTTAAACTAATGCAAGAAATGACAACAGATAGCAGTTTGGCCACACCTTCATTTTTTGCTAAGAGCTTGTTCTTACACCTTTAAGCATATGCACGACAGCCCGCTGGGAAATTTTGCTAACACAGGATACTAATCCAGGAACTACTGCTAATTTAGGGGGCTTTAGTTTGTTTTTTTCTGCTGTTCAGATTGTCTCCCACTTTGTACAATACCCAGAGGACATGCCAGGTCCCACTGATTTCCACAGAAATGCTTTAATCAAAGAAAGAGCCTCGTTTAGTTGAAGAGTTTCCAAGTTACCCTTTCCCATCACTTCCCCTATTCTGTTAGATGCACTTGCTGTGAGTGGTATCTTGTCATCAGTCTCTGGAGAAGTCTGGATTTGCCCAGGTCCCAGGAGTGCCCAGAGAGCCCGGTGCGACACCATGACTCACTGTGCCCACTAAGTATCAGAGCACACTGCAGCATGGCTGAGACTGGTGAGAGAAGCGGTAGCAGCTCTGTGCTTGTGTCCCTTGAGAGGAGGTCTCTGCAAGCGTGAAGTGCATTAGCTGACTGGAAACGCTATTTATTTCATGTTAGGAAAGTGATGATGCTGCTGAATGAAGGGTAAGATGAAAGTCCTGAGCCCATTGTTGTTAGAAGAAATAGCTTAAATCTTTTATCTCTCTATCCCATAATGTTTAGCTAGCAGGGTTTTACGTGTCTTCACAAACATGATTGATTTTTTTTCCCCGTAAGAAAAATACCCAAACTGAGCAAAAATCAGGGGGATAAAAAGATTTTTTTAATAAGTTTTACAGGAAGGTTTGATCCTGAAACTTTTATACATATTGTTCAGTAGGGCCTGTTGTGACAGGACAAGGGGTGATGGTTACAAAATAGAGGGAGGGAGATTTAGATTGGATATTAGAAGTTCTTTAGTGTAAGAGTGGTGGAACACTGGAACAGGTTGCCCAGGGAGGTGGTGGATGCACCATCCCTGGAGAAGTTCAAGGCCAGGTTGGATGAGGCCCTGAGCAACCTGATCTAGTTGGGGGTGTCCCTGCTTCTTGCAGGGGGGTTGGACAGGGTGACCTCTGGGAGTCGCTTCTAACCCTAATCATTCTATGATTCTATATGCATGCACACATGTATATGTATGCACACATGATAAAAACACAAAGCAGCTTTAGGTCTTTAACGAAGTTTGAGAGATTGCGTCCCCCTCTCTAATCACTTTACTATTTGCTATGCATATCCACAGCAAGACATTTTGGTAATACATGGACGAGTCAAAGCAAGAGTGAGAGTCTCACAGGGGAGCACAGAGCTTCAGCCTAAACTGCAGAAATGCACATTGCAAATTGATTTTTTTTTTGCTTTGCAAAAGGCTAACTTTGACTTTGTTTTTCTTTCCAAGCAGAGGCTTCACCTGAGATCAAAAGGCTGCCAGACTGACAACAGGCTTCAGAGCTTTCTGAAAGTTCATTGTCCAGATTTGCAAGTTCCCACCCAAGTTTGGTACATATTGGGTGCTTACCCAGCTCCACAGCATCCATCAGTTTATGTAACTGCTCTGAATATTTTGGATGCCTTAAAAGTGGCAGACCAATCTTTTGTACAACCATATCTTGCAGAAAATTAATTATATTATTTGGTTTGTGGCAATTTTTTAATTGCAAATTAATTAGCTCCATCTGGTCTGTAATTTTCCACTTAGCAGGTAATAACTTCTGAAGCATCTGTTGCTTCTGAGACTGATAAGACAGCATTGAGGACAGTAACTCTTATTCCTTGAACTTATCTGGTTAGACAGTGGTGATTTTTTGAGACTAGCTTATTTTTTTCTTCAATGAGATCTTCACTGTACTGAATTATGTCTTCATTTGCCATAAGTGCTTCTGGCTCATTACTTGCTGCTCTACTTGCTGCTGATTAATGCAAGTAAATTTTAAAGCTGGAGATATGATTGTTATATCTTTAATTTAAATTCAACTGTCTGATAGACCTGCTTTATACAGTTTTCATATGGATGAAGAATATTTGTTATTGTACCAGATGCTGAGGTAAAACTGACAGGGAAAACATCCTTTATTCCCTAGACATAAATGCCCTTGTCCACAAACACTGACGTTAAATTTTACAGTAATGTCTCAAAGACTTGATAAAACTTCTGAAAAAAAAAAGCAAACTTTTGGTAAAAGTAGGTTTCTTCTTTAGCTTTAGTAATGTACATGTCCTGAAATCTCTGAGACAAAAATCAGACCCTCAGATTAAGTTTCTTTTTTTTAAATCTCATATTGGATTTTCTGTGTTTATAAACGTATCTTGCTTTTACATCTTTTTTTTGTAATGGGTATTGAAAGCCATACCCAAATAAAATGGTTTCTGTTGGGGCACATATGGCAATGCATCTTTTTGACTGGAAATTGTGACATATTCTGATTATTTTTTTTTTAAGAAAGATCTGGCCACTGATGTTGGTTAGTTTTATAGGTTTAGATGCAGATTTTTGCACAGATGTTTACGAGTTCTTTCCAAAGCACACTAAAACTTGAATTTATGGATGCATATTTACTACCAGTCTGGCAAATATCCCTTCTTTACATTGGCACATGTATTTCTTACTTGCATTTGATCATGTTTTCAAACATATTACAAATTAGTTAATCATAACAACTGGTCTTATTCAGAATTAAGATTGTTTTGGGGTTTTTTGAGGTCTGTGACAAGAGTCAATTGGTTCAGCTGAGGTTCAGCTCTCTCTTGCAGAGAAAATAGCTTTCACAAAATGCCATTCTTGTCAGGATGAAAGTGTTCTTTCTATTTCTTGAATGTCAGTATCTGGCATTGTCCTGGCCCTAATGAAATGTAACACACAACTCCAGTGCCTCTTCATTGCCTCTGACATACAACAACAGAGAGATTAATTTATGTGTCTGTTAGCTGAGGAGTATTAAGAATCTTGGGAAATCTCGACAATTTAGGTGTCAAATAAGCAGATTTCCTATTTACACATGTACAAGACAGTTACAGATGTACACTGGTGCCCTGCAATAAAAGGTGCCAACAGGAAAATTCAGACTTTATTTCTCTGCCAGATTCTTTTACAGGTTGCTTGATTTCTTCCTTTACATTAGACTCTGACACTTCATCTGCAGAGTAGTCAGAAGCAAAAAAAGTATTTCATCTCAGATTATTTGAACCGGTTCCATGACACAGAGCATATTTTGGTCACAATAGAATGCTCAGTAGTCACAGACACTAGACATCACTCCTAACACTCAATCTTTACTCCATCTCATAAATCTAGACAAAAGTGTGTTGGATACAAACACCCACACCAGCAACCCCTTTATATCGATCAGTATTACTTGGCTCACCAGTATGATTTAGGATTAATAATGCATTAAATTTCTTTCACATCTTAGGAAGCAGTTCTGCCTCTGCAAGGCAAGAGAATCTCTGTAGAATCTCATCCTCTAGTTTCTCATGCTGTTTGCTTTGACCTTATTAATCCTCCTGAAGTAGTTACAGTTCAGCACAGCCAGGCTGTAGCCCATGTCAGATCCTCTGTTTAGCAGCATTTTAAAACAAGTCTGGACATTTCTCTCTAATATGCACCACTGCTCTTCCCATCACAAACCTGGAGCTTCAACAGGACTGCTAACCTGGAGCTAGCTTGCAGTGAGCTGGGTGGTGCCTGCATCCAATACTGCCACCTTCAGCATGAAAACAGCTCTGATGAGGTTTTTGCAGGTTTTTCTCAGAGCAGCTTGACTCTCACAAAGATGATGTGAACTCTTACCAGCACAGAGAGCTGATGAAAATCTCCTTTTTTCCCCCATTTGGCAAAAACCCCGGAGCAAGAAAACCAACATTCTGTTTCCCGTCTCATGTGTTTAATCAACAGGTGTTTGAAATATGTCACACTTCTTGTGTGGAATCACTCTGAGAAAACGCTACATAAATGTCACAGGAAAAATTATTTCCCTGAAGTAATACCATTTAACACCATTCACACATGACAGAGCGGGTGAGTTCCAGAAAAAGCACATGTGAAATCAGAATCCAAACACAATTATGTACGTTGAAGTGAGAAGCAATTTACGCAAAACTTAAGATTTTTTTTTTCCCCCATGAACAAAAAAAAACCAACAAAAAACCAAATCTCACTTTAAAGCATTAAATTAGCTAAATAGAGATATGACTGCAAACATTTCAGCTGGGGACCTTCCTGTCCCAGCAATTATTTTAAATAGATCACATTCTTGGAGGTCAAAACTGAGACCACATATCATGACAAACAGCTGTAGGACTTCCTAGAAGTGATACAGAGAGCAATACATGCTTAGGAAATTCTAAAATGCTCTCCAAAACTCTCCCATTTTACTGCCTAGACAGCTAGAATTGATTGAATAAAGACTTTTTCCTAATCATAAGAATTATTTACCTGAAATGTGGTGGAAGTGATGTAAGAGAAGTCCACAGATCACATTTAGCACAGTATTTGGGCAAAATGTTTGGATGTTTGCTAAACGCTGAACGAGAGCTTAAAAACCTTCAATAAGCAGTTTTTCAATTCAACTACTTGTAACCAGAAAAGGCAGAAAAAAACATATTACTTGATAGAAATACTCATTAATCATCCCTTGTGAGGGGAAAAGAATCATAATTTCTTTGGTAATATAAATGTGGAAAGTACCTGAAATTAAAGGAAATTTCAATTTTCTCTCTCAGGTTAACAACTGAGACACACACACAGACACACTTTTGCTTTGCTTTATAAATGGTATATTCAGGAAAAAAACCCCAAAGACAACATGTCAGATAGTCTGTTATTCTGATCTTAATATTACTTTTGTATATGTCTTCTTTGATAAGTCACATTATACCACATTTGTAAGCCTTGTTCTTCCCTCCCCAACTGCCTGCTTTATTGATTTATTTTTATTGCATGATGCACCAAAACAGGCTACAGCCTGTTCCTGGAAGCACACCCAGCTCTTTGGGATTCACTCAGATTTTATCACCTCCTGAACAAAAACATCCTTCCAGCTGCATTTGCAAACATGGGGTTTGGATGCTGTTCTGTTGACTAAAGGTATATAATTTGCTCTAAAGGTAGAGCATGCATGTAAGGGTGAATAAAAGCAGGGCTCCCTAAGCAGCAATATTACTTTCTCTCTGTAGAAGCAAGAGGCCTGGCTTTTCACCATACTGAAACAGGACAACCAGAGTGCAGATCTTTGTTTCCATTGATGAACTCAACGACCAGTGAACTTGATTACTGGAACTCCTTTTTGTTCAATATAAGTCTGCATTTCTATTCCCACTTAATATTTTTATTGCATTTAACAATGCTCTTTTCCTTCACCTTTGGATCCCGGTGAAGGGTTTAGTCTCTCCTTTGGAGAGTTTTCATTGCTAACAGAAAGATAACCTTGAACACTCAAGGATTTTGGCTTCTTAAGTATGCTATTGTCAGCTCCCTTAATACCTCTGGCTGAATGACTGATGTGGTTGTCACCTCACCCAATGATTGCACACACTCTGAACACACAGTATAGCTGTATTGTGCTCATCAGCAATTACAAACACACAACTGGTGGGCATGTGCTACATTTCTGGTTGTGGTATTCAGTGGAGCTTAAGGCTCCTGTAGCCATAACTGCTTTCTGGTGTGTATTGGATGTCTGAATTGTCCTGAGGAATGCTGAGGGATGTCAGGCTGTGACAAAAGACACCTTGAAACAGTCTGAGACACATCCATAAAAATGTCCTTGGTCACAGGAATGCTTTGCTCCTAAAAAACTGGTAGAGATGGCAAGTCTCTTATGCCAGTTAGGGAAGATTAGCCAAGATGGTCAGCAGAATGCTTCTGCACTTTTTTTTCTGCACAGAAGTGTCTTTTTCCTGGAAATTCGGGCTCTCAGAAGAAGACAATGGCCAGCTTCTTGGCCCTCAGGCTATTTGGGGCTAGCATTAGTCCACAGCTGTCATCATTGTCTCTTGTCCAGTTAAAGAAAAGAGTTGAGGAGCTCTAGGTGCAGAGATCGATTCAGATGCATAGACTAAGGGGCATGAGGTCCAGTTTAAATAGCAGACATAAGGAGCAGCATTTTCAACATCATGGACAAAACAGCTGTGCTAGCACTAAAAGATGGAGGATGAATAGGGAAAGATCTTGTGAGTGAAGGCTCATAAACAGAAACAAAAAGAAGAGTTTTTTGCAGGGGAATGCAGTTTATGAAAGACAAAAAAATACATCTTAGAGACCATGTACTGGAGAGACATGTTACTGGCATTCATGTGAAGGAAACAAGCAAGTGAGGGCGATTATAAACTGGGATAAAAGATGAAGATGATCTGGCAAGGCAGCCCAACTTCATCAGCACAAAAATTTAATCTAAACACATTCTTTGTGATGTCTCCCACACAAAAAAATATAATAAATTTGCTTCACTACTGATGAAAATGCTCTTTGCATTGTAAAAGGCAGCTTTAGACTTCTTTCCTAATGTGGCAAACATTTACTGACTCTCCAGTACAGCACAGGTCATTAAAAAGAAGCAGCATTCTTTTCAAGATGAAGCTCTCTTCCATTTAGTGATTTGTTTACTGGAGAATGGGGAAGAGAGCACATTTCAGGAACTAAAGGAAATTGTAGGTTTCTTTGAAATCCTCTCTCATTCCCCCAACATTAAGACTGTGTACAAGTGAGTCACAAACAGAAAGCTGCTCTGAAAATTCCCAGAACCCAAAGGTGACTTAAAGAAATTGACATTCAGCGGGGACAAAACAACCCAGTTGTCCCCTTTGATCACTTTAGCCAGCTGCCCAAGGCGAGTCTGGAGCTGCCACAAAGCTGCCTGGAGACCTCAGCCAATACACCAGATGTCACCCAGAGACAGAAGAGAGAAGACAGATGGGAGGAGATAAACTTTCAAGCTGAATTTTTGAGGCTGACATTCTACTGAGAAACATCGGAGGGTATAAAACTCAACATCTTTGCCTATAGGAACAGAAAGTGAAGGAAAGAAAAAGGGACAGAGCATTCAGAGAGACAGCTGAGAGCCTCAAGAGAAAGACAATTTCTGCAAATAGCTCCTTAATGTTTGGATTATGTCTAGGTCAGGAGAGCAACCATAAAATGTCACCTTGTTGCCATCTGCAGTCATCACAGAAGTTATAAGGGAGTACTTGGACCCATTCACAACAGCCTTGCTCCTTTCCTGGGCAAGATTTACTGGGTTTTAACTCATTTTATATTTCCTCTTATGTGCATCCACTCATTTAATTTCAGTATCACTGCACTCATTCTCCACCAGCCACTTTCCACACAAATTTATTCCTCAGATCCCACTTTCTTAAGATATAGCCACAGTGGTTTTATTTGGCAAAGCCAAATAATTATGAAAAAACCAACATTGCCTATGAAATGCAAAATTAAAAAATGCCTCTAACACGCACGCCTGTGGGACAGATTCAGAAGAACTGCCACTTTCCCCACCCTCTTTCCATAGCTCCTTCTTCAGAAGGAGTTTGCATAGCATGTGTCATGATCCTAGAGCAAAAGCAAACTCAAATGTCATGGATGAAAATGACATTTTAAAGAACTAACACTTGCACTGGAACAATTTCTACCATCCTGAATCTGTTTGATTCAAAGTTTAGGATAATCTATATCTAGAAACTAGTGTCAAAGATTGCTAAGTGTAATTACAGATGACAGCTGTATTCAGAACACTTTAATTTGCTACAGTTTGTGGCTGAGATAACATGAAACATGCATGTCTCCCCTTCCTACCAAGACCAACCAGAAGGTCCAGAAACTCCTTTTGTTGGGGAAGAAAGGGGATAAAAGGGGCAAGTCAGGACAAGGAAACTTTACAGTGAGAATAGTCTTCATGCAGGAAGTTACACAATTCAGCACTACAAAAATCTCCTGCCAATTTAGATGTTATCACAGCTGTCAAAATAGCCCTTGGCAGTCCTAGAAATGGACAGAATCAAAACTGTAGCTGTTTCTCCCGTCTCTACACTAGATTATCCCATTGAATTTCATTGTACTCAATCCTTGAAACACAACAAACCTGGAAGACTAAAAACTATTTGCTAATTTTACACTCAGGAAATCAAGAATTGTGAAGTATGCCTACTGCTTTAAAAATTCTATCCATCAGGGGACTTGACAGGACACAGTTCCTCTTAAGTCCTGCTTAGACAAGCAGAAAAATATTAGAATTTTGCTGGTACTAAATGGTTTCTTTGTTATGCAGTTATCAAAAGGTTCATGTTTCCACTAGCATGAATTGGTCAGCCAAAATCACTGTTTTCTAATTATAGGATATCAGATTTGCACATGATAAAATACCACACAGGAGAATATATATATTATATATATATAACTATCTGGCTAAAGCCTTTACCAGTGAAGAAGTCTCAGAATTTTTTTTGTTAAACATATAAACTTGTATCCTACTTACTGCTGTGCATGTTGGATTATTTTGCTTTGTCTCATCCTTGCATGTTATGTTAACAGTATAGCAACAACAGCAGCAGCCACAGCGATGTCTCTTTCAGGAGCAGACTCTTGCTGGCATATTATGTCATCTCAGTGAGTGGGCTATTAGGCTGACTCATTGAAGTGCTGGTACTGCACACCAGTCCCTGTTCCTTGCTAATTCCCCCACTTGGGACTCCAGCAATGAACAAGAACTCAGATTTCCCTCTCTGATCCCCAAAGGAACTGTGTGGATGATGCACTGTTTAAAAGGACCCCGATGGTGTTAATTACTAATCCAACTAGATTTTTTTCATTGAACTTGTTACAAAAGATTATATACTGATGCTTTGTAATTAAAGACAGCACAGGAGAAATAATCTTTTGTTTCCAACCCCTGTTTGACACCGTTTCATCTCCTAAATTCTGTTGTGCTTTAATGGCTTTAGAAATGTCTTTTCATGCTAGCATAAAACAGTGCATTGCTTGGGTTACATTTTTTAAAAAGCAATGTGACTGTGGTGGGTTGACCCTGAGCTGGAAGCCAGGTGCCCACCAAAGCCACTCTACCACTCCCATCCTCATCTGGGCAGGGGAGAGGAATATATAATGCAAAGCTCACTGGTGAAGATAAGGACAGGGAGAGATCATTCAGCAATTACTATCATGGGCAAAACAGATTCAACTCAGAAAAGATCAATCTAAGTTATTACCCAAGCTAAACAGCGTAGAGCAATGAGAATTAAGACTAAATCTTAAAACATACATACACACATCCCCTCCCTTCTTCCCAGGCTCAACTTTACTCCTGAATTCTCTACCTGCTCCTCCTGAACAGCACAAGACAGAGTGGAGGATGCAGTCAGCCCATCACACAGTCTTTGTTGCTCCTTCCTCCTCAGGAAGAGGACTCCTCACACTATTCCCCTGCTCCTGAGTGGGGTCACTCTCACAGGAGTCAGACCTCCAAGAACCTCTCTAACATGAGCCTTATTGCTAAATGGCTACAGCAAAGGGGAGCCTCTTCCTGGCGTTCCTGTTTATTTGAGTCTGCATAAGGGGTCAGATAAAAGCAGAAGGGGCAGCAAAGCAAAAAGTGAGAGTAAACTCATTGCTTCTGCAATGTAACGGGTTTTAAATAAAAATTAAAATTATTTTTAAATAAGAATTTTAATTGTGCTGACAGCCACCTTATCTCCTCCTGTGAATCTGCCACTAACTTCCTCCTACTGGTTTCAGCTCTGCCTTTCCATTGCTTTTCATTTAGTGGTGCTCTTATGGGGAGGCAGAGCTTGCTTTGGACAACACATGCTCCAACAGGCCAACTCATCTCAACACTACTTTCACATCACAGATGAAAATTTCTAACAGGCCTGACTTGGCCTGTTAGAAATTTTCCTGAAGCCCACATGGAATTCCCCAGGTATCAGTTCCTACCCACGGCAAAGCCATATAAATACTACCAGTACTGATGACTGGGTGGAAGGAGAAAGAAAGTTAGAAATGTAGTCATAACAGTTCTGTCCTGGAGTCATTGAATCTTGTTCAAATAGGCTTTCTGGGATTCACTTTGTCTACTTGACTTGAGAAGTGCCCTCTTTCTCTTCTTTATTATGCTATCCATCCTACAGGCGCCGATGTGTAGTCACATCTTGTAATAGATACTTCAGCCAGATTTCCCTGTTGTGAACATGGCTTTGTTTTATCCCTGAAGAACTGCAGCAGCTATACCAGGCTGTCATTTGCAGCATAATTTACCTGAGTGATCTTCAAGGAGGAAAATGTATTTCTAACAGAGAGCAAAGCTGTCCTAGGCATGGTCACAGAACACGCAATAAACAGCTGATGACTGTGGTGAGAGCACTGTGACTGGTGAAGTTCACCTACCTTGAAGCACACCACATTTCTGTTTGTTCCCTACTTTTAATTACACTCATATTAAGCAGGTGCATGCGAACAGTAGAAAGAATTTGGCTACAGTTCCCTGTAAGGAGGCTTATTGAAGTGTCTTGAATTTGGAGGACTTGAAATGGAATATACTTTGAGCTAAAATCTTCACTAGAGACAGTCACATGTAAAACAAAGGTGTCTGTACTCCACAGCTTTTGTGTGAAATGGATAGAATCACAATAGAGATATTAGTTTTCAGATACTCCTTAATCCAAAGTGTTCTTTACAGTCACTTCTTGTTTCTTAATTTTTTTATGCTACTTAACAGCCTTCTATTGTCATTTCTTACCACTCTGTCAAAAAAACACAGGTGTGCTTAGCAAATTTAGAAGTGACACAGCACTATGTCTTATCTCCCACTCTTCCCAAGTAATCACTCCCTACGTGGTGATTTTCCAGTGCCAGGTGGAAAATCAGCTGAGCATTTTGGAGGAGTGCAGTATATATGAGACTATTCTAATGATACACTCCACCAAGCCAGCTGCATTCCATCACAGTTGATGTATGAGGTCATATGAGAAAACTAACAGTTTAAACTTTTTTCCTGAATTTGCAGTTTTCTTTCCAAAAAAGTAATTTTAAGCTTGGAGAGATGGAGGACTTATCTTTGCCTTACACTGCCTCCTTTCAGCTGCCAGGACTATATCCCAGACCATCTAATAACTATTTGTTTCCTTGGTACAAGAAAATAAATTAATCTTTCCCATATATACACAATCTTCCACCTTGATAGGAAGCCAAAGCACAGTGAAGAACAACATAGGGACATCATTTTGGACTTGTGGGAGGCTGGCACCTCAGAAAATTAAACATGAACCTCTCCCTCATGTTCTCAGAGAAAAATCTCTGTGCAGCAGAAAATGAGAAAGAGCTGGGGAGATCCAGTGGTTGAAACGTATGACTGCACCTGCTAATGCAATGAAATCATTTAATATGGCAGGTGGAAAACAGCAGCTGTTTCAATACTTGCAATCACTCTGAACAACTGATGAGAACAGGAAGGGAACTGGGACTCGTGTATCTGGCCAAATGCAAGAAGGTTTATGTAAAAAAAATATAATTACCCAACAGGTTGTCCAGATGAGGGTCTGATACTGCTACTAGTGGACAAGATCCCTTGTTGTCATCAAAAATTGTGTACAGTAAGTCTGCTGGCATTGCTTCTTGAGGACAGTCCTGTAAAATATAAGTGATAGGTTACTCACAGATGCTTGAGGCTCTTCTTACAGTGACAAATGGATCATTGCTATAAATGGGAAATAGCACTAGCCAAGGCAATGGGAGGAATTCACTGAAAAGTTACCTGTATTACACAGATGTTACCAACTTCACACATTAGTATCTCAGCCATGATATGCATGCACAGTTAACTAGGACACTAATTTACAAATGACATACTTCATAAGCCATATATGCTACAAGTAATTACTAGTGCTTGTAATGGTTACCCTAACATTAGGTGGCACAGTTTATTTTGAACTGGTTTACTACACTATTCAAGAAATGGCATGGGGAAAGTTTGAAACTTTTCTTGTGGAAATTTTTACAACTGTGACTGTCTGATCATTCATTGACATTTCTTATATGGAGCACTGAGCATGAGTAACTAGGCAAACAAGGAGGTCCAAAGACTGTATTAAAAAGACAGTTGCAAAAATTAAACTGCCTCCATCATTTACATAGCTTCTTTTCTCCCCTCTTTGCTAGTGGGTACATTATCTGGAAAAAAAAAAAAAACCAAAAACCCCAAAAAGACCCAAAACAAAACAAACCAAAAAAAAACCCCAAACAACAAAGCCAGTGTGACTCGTGAAAGTGCATTAAGTCTCTTCAGTCTTGAATTTACCCAACTATAACATAGCTCCCTGCTTCCTTGCAGGGTCTGCTTTATTTATTGATCATGTGTTCACACACATTCACTGCACATTTTTTTTCTATAAAGCCTTATTTTGAAAGCTATTGCTAACACTATGAAACAGAAATGCAAGACATAATTGTGTTATAGCTGGTAATTAAGATTTACCATGAGATTAAGCACTAATGTTATAAAGAATATACAAAATACACAATTAGACCTAAACTGCCTTTATGTTTCAAACACAAACATCAGTCCTTTTGAATATCTATAGGTTTCATATTTACAGTTAGAATTAACAGAAAAATAGTTTTGATACTTATCACCTGTGTGACTTGCTATCAAATCAAGGAATGACAAGATAATTTTCACCTGCTCTATCTTCTGGACTAGGGGCAGCTGCCAGCTCAAGAAACAGAGCTCGAGGGAATGTTCATACACTTGTGCTGGGCTCTGTCTCCTCAGTCTTCAGAAACAAGTGTTCTACTGGTAATTCTCTACACAGCATCCTAGTCTAGCCCAGAGGGCACATACTTTTCTGAAGGGTTTGAGGCTCGTTAGTGCACAGACTGAACTAGCAGGGGCTATTTGTTTGGCAACACCTACATTATTACCGTGGAAGGTGTGAGAGCCAAATAAAAGAAATTGCTTTTTTAAAAGGGACACTACAACGTTTAGATTGCAGCACTGTCTGTAAACTAAAAAGCCTGAAATCACATGTGGAAAACACTACTAAATAATCCTATTTGTTATTCTTCTAATAGAGTGTTTTCCTCCAGAGTGTCTCCTTATTGAAATAACATTAGGAGATATCTCTGCCTTTCAAAAAAAGATGCATTTCTGAATGGTTCTTTTCTGCTTTGGTTTGCTTTTAATGCCTCAAGGGTTGAGGCTGCTTCTTCTTCCCTTTAAAGTCTAGAAAGCTTCATCTTTAAGAAAATTCTGCAACTATTCAGCTTATGTTTTTCTTTTCACGATCTTGCATCTGCACTTACATTCTCCTCTCTTTTTTTCAATATATTCTCAAAATACTGGCAGACTGCTGTCTCAAAACATACCACAGTTTAGTTAGGACTTCATATATACTGAGCAGCTATTTCCTTTCCTATCTCATTGTGACTGAAATTTCAACAAATTAAAAAAAAAACCTCCATGGGAGAGGGGAACAACTTCAGTTTAGCAAATAAATTAAAAAGAATAAAACTTAACTTGTCTATTGATTTTGAAGGTGTTAGAGTAACAATTAGCAGAGAATTAAGGTGTTTACCAGTCACATGTGACAGAAAAACATTCAAAAAGAGATCCAGAAAATATCAGAAACAAAAAGGGAAAAGCTTCTGGGACCACCTTCACAGTCAAGAGAAGCTCACCAGCAATATATAATGTTTAGCTTGGTATTCATGTTTTAAGTCTAGGTTTATAAAAGTATTTTATATGCACAGCAAATCACATAATTCACATCAACATGAGCATATTTTTTAGTAACTTTCCATTTGCAATCTGTATCCCCCAAATATTTACACAGTTAAAGGAAACAGTGATGGATTTTAATAATAAATAACAAGGAACTGTGAGTTTAAAGACAAGCCATGGAAAACAAAACAGCCAAACCCCCAGTTACCAACAGCTTACAGCCCTCAACTGAAGTCACTGAGAACTCACCCTTATTTATTTTCAGTTTTGATTAGGAAAAAAATTAAAGTTGGTGGAAAGCTGTGAAAACCATAAATAAAAAGTGATCGTGTACCTTACTAACGAGCAAGACAAAACGCAAGACTCATATGTTGGATGACAAAAGTCATACAGCAGATCCCAGATGAAATCTAACCTGGTTTATATTACATCCAAATTGTCTTTACTGATCTTACCAGAAATCAAGCTCCTAGACTGGAGCTGGTTGATACAGCCTAAGTCATCCTCCCAGCTCAAGGAGATTACCCTAATGTGGAGGCTCTGGGCCCTATAAGGATCCCGATGGCCCCGAGTGAGAATGCTTACCACCTGCATGTTTGTGTGTTTCCATTGCCAGGTGACAGAAATAAAGAAAATGCTTAGCTGCAGCCATCAGAGAGGTGTTTCTAAAACATGCTGAGACTGTGTGTTGTGTATAAATGCTCTGGGTTAACACTAGAAGGCTGTCACATGTAGCAGTAGGTAAAATCAGCACAGACCATGTTTGTAAGCTCTACCTGGACTCTACCCTAGTGAAAACAGCTTTGAGTTGTGCATATTTTTCTTGAGCAGGACACAAACTGGCTCCCTCCAGAAGGAACCTGGGAGCAGTCTGGTTTATGTGTAGAAGACACAATATAGGCACCAAGGTCCTGGACTGAGAAGAAAGGAGAACTACAGAGACAAAACAAACACCCTCTTTCTACTTTACGCTGGGCTTATCACTGTACCACCTTAATAAAGGATCCAGGGGAACTCCTTAAAGGAATGCCTGTAAGCTGACTGTCCTGCAACACTCAGAACATCTAAGCAAGTTATTGGCAGTGTAAACCGAGGTCCAGGCATCCCTAACTGACCTGTCTTCACATCATCATACTGAAAAAAACACACCCACAGGTCAAGGAGACCCTTGCCCAGGTGGAAACCATTCCTCAACATAGGTGCAGTGACTGAAGAAAATAATGCAGCAATTATTATTATTATTATTATTATAAATGCCAAGCCAGTCACTGTAGCTGGGAGTGCAGTACCTTGTAATATTTACATATAAATATAGCACAAGTGCTGGATGTGCTTGATCTGTGGAAATCCACTGAGCACCCAGGGCTGAATCAAAAGCAGAATATCTCCTGTGTGAGGGGGGCTGGTTTGTTGTAACAGATCTGCTTTTTTGGACAACATTCTGAGTTAAAAATTAATTCTAAAGCAAGCTAAAAACCATCAGCCTGTACCTAGCTTCAACTTCATACATTAGGTTTATAGATTCCAGCCTCATGGTTTGGAAAAAGACATGAACTGAAATAAACTCGATCTGTTTTCTGTTTGTCTACTAGTCAGGAAATGTGTATGTGTGGGGTGTTTGTTTTTGTGGGTTTTTTATATATAAACAAATGAATGAATAAACAAGCAAAACCCCCCACATCACTTTGGGTGATGTTTTCAAATAAATGCAATACTCTTGCAGAAGTATCTGTAAAGCAAATGCCTTGACATCACTATGGCCAGCTTGTAACTCTGCAGCGAAACACGTGTTTTTCTCAGGATACAGAACTTTCCTACTAACCTGGCATCTGAAGGAATGACACACTGAAAAGAATCATTAATTTTCGTGGAGGAAACAGACAGAAGTTTGTGGTTACAAAACAAAAATATTCCAATAATGAACTGGAATCCTGAACAACTTCAGAGTACACAGAACAGTTCCTGGGAGAAATAAGCATCAGTTGAAAAGCCAGGATATAGGGCCACTTAGCTAAGCTGAAATCTGAGACTTTTCATTTGAGCCACCTGAGAATAACTTGCTATCTTTTTCCACTACCTTGAGGCTTCTTTCAGTAAACAATTGATTTCAGTTTTTAAGTCTGACAGCACAGAGTCCCTTTTGCTAGCAATGAAATGCGCATAATGATTTTTAAACTATTCCTGCAAAGAGTTTGGGAGCTCACAGGCCTGAGTGTCTCTGTACGAGATGAAAACAGAATTCTGAAGTTATAGGTTAAATTTTTCAGTGTCAGATACAGTCTTTATCATTAACTGAAAAAGTCATTTTTACAGACCAGTCTGAAAGCACTCAGCTCTGTACTTTACTGCTGGTCACTAAGTGGTTGTAGAAGCCAGAGACTTAGAAGCTCTTAAAGAACTCTGTCTCGTCACTTGCATATTTTTTTCCTGAAGGTTCCTAGACTGCTGACAAAGCTATATAAAAGTTATTACTTCACCTGCTACCTACATTTTTTCTTTGAAGCTGAAGGCAACATTTAACAACCCATAGCACCACAGCTCACTGTAAGAGGTACTGAAGGATATAATGCAGTGTGCAGACTGGGAAATTGCACAGACCTACAGCATTCTGCGGGGAAAACAAAGGAGTGCTACAGTGTTGCTGTGCCTAGACCTCCATAGGTGTGCAGATGCATTGATGGTTTTAATTGCTTCTAGTTCCTTCTTGCTGACTGTACTAACACTGTAGTTGCTTATTTTCTATTCATGAAACAAAACAGTACCCACGGAGAGCACATTCTTGAATGTTGCATCTTTCTCAAACACTATTCCTCAGGTACAGAAACACAAACCACTATGAAGATGAACTTCCTACTTTTTGGTAAAATTCAGCATCATGTGCTTTCTGTCCTTCCCTCATGAACTTCCATAAATAACATTGAGTATTACCTAACACCTATGAGGAGGTAGGACTGTGTTTTAACATCTCATCTAGTATCACTGAGGGGAACACAGATCTGAAAAGACTTTGCTACAACTCCATCCATTCCAGTGCTTCTTTTTCCTCATTGTCTTATACAAACATCTTCAGTTTCATTTTTGGGTGGTTGTCTACTAGCTATAAACTAGATTTCTGCAACTGTTTGCCATAGATATCTCCAATTCCCTGTACTCTCTGGATGATTCAGAGAGAAGATGAGATACCAGCATAGGATTTTCCGAAGAGGTAATAAAAGAGAAATTAATCTGCCAGATGAAAATAACTCTTTGTTGTCAGCATGTCTCTGAACTGATAGATTAAATGCACTCTGAATTCTGAATAGAAAACATGTTTACACACTGCTGTGATTAATGGCCACAGCAGCGCTGTGTGCAGTTGTTCAGTACCCCTAGTATTTCTGAAGGGCTTTAATAACCCTAGGCAGCCCTGAGTTCAAATCTGAGATCCAAGCTTCGCTGTCCTTTGAGAGCCATCTGCAAACTCGACCTGTATTCTTACAAAGCTTGCTTTTTATATAAAGGGTTAGGAAAGGTATGTGTGATCTGGCAGGTAAAGCACAATACTCTGAGTCCAGACACCTGAATGCAGTCCAGCATAAAAAATTATTTAAAATTATTGGATTATTTAAGGCACAGCATTTCCATGTCCCAGTTTCCTAACAGATAAAATAAGAGGATAACTGATCTATCTCATAAAAGTATTGTGAGAGACTGTATTAATACACATAAGGTATGCAGTCGCTATATGGGGCAGCAGTGGCTGTCACTGGACTCAGCCTCACTCCAGGTGCTTTGGCCAACCTGTCAGCACCCAGTTGTTGGACAAGGAAGGTCAGAGCAGCTTGCTGTGCTGCTGGAGACATCACTTCAGGGAGGGCTGTTGCCTAGAAACATTCACGAGCCTCAACTACTGTGTGAGATCCACACACCCCTACCCTGCTTTGGGCAGTTCTTAGAACAGCCTTGATTGCTTCATGGATAATTTGCCTCAGCTAGCTGTTTGAAACAAGGACCTGTTCAAAACACACCTTGTGGTTTCAGTACAACCTTAGCATTAAAGCCGTAGTTTCACAACGTGAAGATGCAGTGACTGAGCCTTTTCCAAGCAGAAGACAGGAAGGTGAACAGCAGCAGTAGGTGTGATGAGCGGCAGCGAACCAGCAAGTGTTCAGCAGCTGATGAACCAGTCCAAGTGTAACCACAGCCGTGGATGGAGCATGAGTAAATTCTTGTGTGTCTTCAGCACTTTATACAGCAAAGGGGTTTGCTTCTCAGTTCTAAACAGTGGTTTAGATGATGGGAGTCCTAGCAGCAGTCAGCTTAGAATCATAGAATCATAGAATTGTTAAGGCTGGAAATGACCCCTAAGATCATCCAGTCCAACCATTAACCTACCGCCACCAAGTCTACCCTTAGACCATGTCCTCAAGCACCGCATCTCCCCGTCTGTTAAACACCTCAAGAGATGGGGACTCAACCACCTCCCTGGGTAGACTGTTCCAGTGCTTGATGACTCTCTCAGGAAAGAAGTTCTTCCTAATATCCAAACTAAATTTTCCCTGGCGCAACTTGAGGCCATTACCTCGAGTTCTGTCGCCTGTTACTGGGGAGAAGAGACCAACCCCCACCTCACTGCAACCTCCTTTCAGGTAGTTGTAGAGAGCAATAGGTCTCCCCTCAGTCTCCTCTTCTCCAAACTAAACACCCCCAGCTCCCTCAGTCTCCTCGTAGNTGTAGCGTTGCCTGGGGTTGTTGCGACCAAAGTGCAGGACCCGGCATTTGGCCTTGTTGAACGTCACATTGTTGGCCCCAGCCCAACAATCCAGCCTGTCCAGCTTCTCTGTATGTACACAAGCCTGAGGGCTGCCTACCCATTGGGAGCACGGGGCTGATCTTACCCTGATCACTGCCCACACCTGACATGACCACCACTGCAGGACACCTCTTGAGCACCTGGAAAAACGCTGACATCCAGTCTGCCTTTGGGCATTGGGAACAGGGAATTACGTTAAATAACCTCCAGGGATGGTCTTCATGTTACACTGAACCATCACTGTTATGATTCATTAAGGCTTTTCCATGCTGTGGAAAGTTGAGTCAGAAAAGTACTGTTTGGTCCTGGTTTGCAGGAAGAGCTGTGAAAATAATTGATCTTTTAGTTCAGCAGTCAAACTTAAAGAAAAAAACAACCCAAAACACAACTTTTGATCTGAACCAAATCTGTCATGTTTTCTTTTCTTATTTTCACTTAGACAGCTTATGCCCTCCCTGCTGTTCAGAATTCCAGTCAATTAAAAATAATAATATTTTAGTGCTGGCAAGACAAGCAAAATCCAAACACCGTATTTTGTGACTTTATCTTCCATTAGTATTATTTGATAATCACATCAAATGACCTGGGGACCTTATTTTGACATTGCAAAAAGCCTGGGGATGCTGATTCCAGAAAGATTATTATTATTATTAACAAAAAACAAACCAAAACCATACCCCAAGAAACAAACAAAAAACAAAAAACAAACCAACAAGCCAAGAATGCAAGTAGAAGAAAAATAGAGATAAAACAACCCCCCAAATCACTTTTTAGACTAGAATCTGTGAAATGCCTCTGCTGTACAGTGGAGAAAAAAAAAGAGGAGAAAATAGAAAGAAGCTGCAAAGAAGTATCAGGGATGAGCCTATGTGTCTATCCTGTGTGCCCTTATCAAAATGCTGATTGTATGCTCCAGATATGCATCCTTTTCATTCACAAAAAAGCAAGTTCTGAAGACACAAAATAGATCTGAATAACCAAGGGAAAATATATGTGTGATGGGAAAAAGGGTAGGGAGGGAAAGCCAACTTTTTAAAGCTTCTTCTATCTCTATCTTGGTATCACTTTTAGGTCAGAAGACAAGCCAGAAGAAAATCTCACAGGGCTTTTAATAAAGTTTCCCCCAGCAAGCAGTTTATTTTCAAAGAGTTAAGAAAAGCAAAACCAGTGATGGAAATTAGCTTGAGCAGATTAACATATCATGGTTCCTTTAGCTTGTTAGAATGCAGGAATGGGAAATGCACTGAAAAGAAAGTGCTGCTTTCCCTTCCCAGTTCTTGGAAGTGCCTCTGCTCTTCCAGCTCTAAGAGTCAGTGTTTTCTGCCTGTCAGGGAGAATGAGGCTGTTGTCACTGACGTTTGGGGAATGGAGTCTACCAAGTGTCATTTAATTGCTATGGGACTGGACTGTGCAATGCAGATCAGAAACACTCATGAGCTACAATCTAGCGCCAGGGCTGAACACCAAGGACCTAATTCTGCTTTTGCCTTAAATACTCTATCAAAGTAATTTGAACTGATGAGTGGATGATACCACTAACACATTCATAAGTACTACTGACTTTCTCAGTGAAAAGATATTGATAGTCTTATGACAAATCTCTTATGAAAGAAAATCACCTAGCCCTTCCAAATTTAAGGAAAAAGTTAACAGTTTTCTCCATTATTTTCTTTCTGTGCAACAAGTGCATTTCCATTATGTGACAAATTTTTAAATACCCCTCAAGAAAAATACACATATTTTTATCTTTTTCTGCTGTATAACCTGTAGTGATTTTTTTTTTGCAAGTTGAAACAGTAAGCATGCTCAAGTCCTTATGTGGATTCTTCAGAATAATTTCTCCTTGAGAAAGTGCAGCTCTCCAGAATATGAAAATTACTCCGTTGGTTAACATTATTTATGTAAAAATAGTGGGTTTTTTATTGTAAGTCACCTTATAACTGATTAATTACTCTGTTATAATGAAAAAAATATTCCTCATGCCCCAAAAAGAGCTGAAATAACCAAGTAACACATGGCAGATGAAGAAGCAGAATTTCTTTAGAAATTGAGTGGCTGGACTCTGGGAGGTTATAAATATCTTCTAGGAAGAACTGCTTATTTAAGCAAATAGCTAATATTCTTCAGAATAAACAGCTGAATTGTTTTATTGATTGTGCATTTATTAGGAGAACCACACGGGAAACATTCATTGCCAAAACAAGAAACATTCTGTAGAACACAGCATGGAAAGAACACTGTCCTGCAAGCATGGTGATCCAGCATCATGGTAGAGAATGAGTCTGTACTGCAGCTACACATTCAAACCATTCCACCACTTCTTCATTTCCCAGTGTACGACTAAGAATAAATACTTTGGTTTATAAGAGGATTACCACTTGCAGACATTACTGCTAGGAATCACAAAAAAGAAAACCCCAAACAAACTACTAAAGGTTTCCAACAACATTGCCATTATCATTCTTGAAATCAAGGAACACAAGGAAACAACTTTTACAAGAGGGTTTTGTTTTTTTTTAAGAAGCTTCAAAAATTGAGGAATTGAGAGCAGATATAAAAGTGAAAAGCAGTGACAGAAGAGATAGACCTGATCCAGTTTTTGTGGTACATCTGATTGCTGGGCTTCACTGCCTTTCCAGAGATCTGAACTTAACATGTAACTTTCTAGGAACACTCTTTAAGATTCCCTTTTATTATGTCTCCTCTGCCTGCTTGAAAAATATGGATACGTTGATTTTTCAGTTCCAAATCCAAATAAAAATAATAAAAAGAAATAAATTCTGGAGAAGCATAAAATCATTTTGTTTCAGTATAGTTGATAATTTTTTTTTCATTTTTATTCTGTTTTAGAGCTGCCAAAATGTAAGATTTTAAAAGTTATTTTTTCCAAGTCATTTAAAAACACATTTTCAGAAATCATACAGACCTCTCCTAACATTTTCCCACCTTAAAGGCATTTTTCTGATGAATTAGTATTTGGATAAATAAATGATTGTTTATCCTTTCTCCGACTTTCATCTGGTAAAAAAAATTATCCAATTAGAGTTAGGTGGCTTTTGCTTGCAGAGGAATTTGCTCTTGTCTTGGAAAGATTTAGATCTTTCCACAGTCCTGCCAAATGTAGCTACAAGCATGGCTGTGATGCATGCACCAGGAGGGAAATACAGACATTTTGGCCTTTCAAAGCACAGAAAGTACAGTTTTGTCTCAAGGACTACTCCTGGACTGCTTCTTTTAGAGAGAGAAGGGAAACTGGGAGCAGAAAAAATTATGTAAGTATTTGACATTTAATTAAAAACAAAGTGGTTTGACTTCTGAATGACCCTCTCACCTGTTCACAGCAGATTAACCAGAGGTCAGGCCTTCTGTTGACCCAGTAGATTTTCTTATCTACCCCTCTTAGCAGCTGGTTTGCTAGAATCCCTGAAGGCTGCTATTCTTTGCGAGACAAATTATGAATGTCACCACATAACAATGTCCCTCATGTCTAAAATGAAGGACTGATAATATATGCTTCAAAAAATTACTGCCGGTAAGGCCTCCAAAAATGGGCACCAATTCAAGGAAGATTTTGGTTCCATTCCTTTCATTTATTCTTGAGGGGGACAGAAAGAAATCCTGAAGCCTTTGAAAAGATCAGGGGAGAGTGATGGATCAAGACTGAAGTAATACTTCCTGCATTTGGAAAACAATGTCTGAACAGTTCTCTGGCAGAAGCATTGCAAATTCTCAAAATCAAGCACTTTTTTGAAGAACGTTCTTAAAAGTTTATCTTCATCTCTCTCCTCATAATCTACTGTCTATTTTTCACACTTCTACTGAATCCTGAGGGCTTACCACACACATTCAGCTCACAGGAAATCTGATTATCCTTCAGTGGTAGGCATCCCATCTCATTGTTGTGCAAGAAACACTGACTACTTCTGTAAGATTCTGTCTAGTATGTCATTTCCTACTGCTGGACGTACATGAATCATTCAGATAGGAGAATATCACAGTTCCTCTTGCAACCCATTTATTTACAGAAGTCAAAGTTTTGTATACCAGCAACACAGCATATTATATGCCTGTGAAAAATCTTGGCAGAAGCAAAGAATGACAAAAAGCATCCAAAATTGGGAAAATTCTGCTCAGCACTCTGAATTGTGAACTCACTGTGATCTATTCAATTTGTTCCAAGCTTGAAGTGCTTTCAAATGAAAAAAATGTAAATGGAGCTCCAATCAACATAAGTGGCAGCAGACAATCATTAGGAATGACAAGTGGAGTATTTTTATAGTTTATATTTAGAGAATTCCTGAACATTCACAATAGTTTTCAGCCTTCTTTATTCTCCCTATATAACTGCCAAGTTTTGCTGATGATATTGGACACTTTGCTATTCCTTCCCTAGTGCAGTACTTGGAATGAAAACAGCTTGCAGTTTTTCCTTCTACTCTAAATGTTGCCTGGGCCCTGAATGGTACAGTAGCAGAGCTGTGTCTACCAGCCAATGACCAAGCACTAACAAGGCACTTAGCTGAATACTGGAGATTCTCATCTACTTAGTAAACAAGACACATTTATCATCACTATATTACCACAATTAGACTACAGTGGGTTTCCTTGAGATCTTCATGGAATAACTAACCAACCAGGTAGGCAGCAATGAGCAAGCTCCAGTGGACCCTGAACTACAGTACTGTGCAATGAACTTAACAGATCATGTGTGAAGGTAATACAGTATGACCTGATGTGACACAAGGAAACCGGGGCAAGTTGCAGTAAAATGCACACTATCCACAAGCCAGATTTTAATAACATGAAATGAGCTGCAGGACTGCTAGGCAGTAACACTTGGAAAGGTGTTCACAGCACAGCATTAGAGTTTACCATCGCAATTTCATGTAAAAATCAAATAGTTATGTTAGTGAGCTACATTCAGTTAAAAAAAAAAAAAAAAAAAGATAAAAAGATAGAAACAAAAAGGAAAAAGGAAGCATCTGTTAGCATAACATCTCTCATCATTTGCTGATCTGTGTAACATTCTGTAGATGGCAGTATGGCTAAACCATCTCTGAATTCATAATATTGCGGTACTTGGCTCCTTTGCATGTATAAGACAGCAATAGCTAAGCTAGTACAGACAGGTTTTGTCAGTAAGAAAACAGAGCATTTTTGGAAGCAAAAATCAACTGCATATTCTTATGGCAAAGACCTCCTGCAACATAACTTCTTTCTAAACTGCAGTTAGGTTAGATCCCAGTTCTTACTTCCCCTTTTATGTATCATGACAAATCTTTTGAGTTGTCTGGTATACACCTAATATTAATTCTTGTGCTTATATAATGGTTTACAGTGCTGCACAATGCATATTATGAATAACTGTAGAATGGCTTCAGATAGCTGCTGCTCCCTTTCCACTGCTTGGAATCAAACCCCACAGCTCTGGAGCTGAAAGTCTATACACATTTCTGATCTTTGGCATTTTGAGCCCCAGTGTATGGATGGAGAACAAATCCCTTGTATAAAAGGGCGGTATGAAATCACCTCGATATAAAATCCCTCGGTAGTCAGGGAAGAGAGCGCATCTCCAGGACACACAGCTTGGGGACAGTCTGGCTTGGGCCCAGCCTCAGCTAAGAGGCCTTCCCCCAAGGCCTCCAGTGGGAAGCGGGAAGCTCTGGCCTGTGCCAGGCCCCCCACCCCGGAGAGGAGGGAGGCCTCAGCGCCCTGCTCCTCCAGGTGCTTTTCTGGCAAAAGGCTGTAGCCCTTATTTTAAAGGTTATAAAAAAGAGAATGTGTGGGCTTTGTTTAGCCATCCCACCAGCATGAAGGATGCTAGAGTTCTATATCTGATGTTCTATATTTGAACAGTTCAAGGATGTGTTTGGCTCCTTGCCTTCGATGTTGGCTCATCCTTACTTTGCTTTAGATTAATGCTGACCTGATGCTGATTTATCCATGAGAACAGGGATTCTGCTGCATCAAGGCAGCACTGATGGAACTCAAACACTGTAAAGCATCCACTTTTGTGCTATAAACACGAGCGATCAAATCCTTTTAAAGGAGAACCCATTCATAACATGCAGAATGTATGCCTGAAATGAACTGATCTATAATTTTTAGTGATGATTGATTTCTACTCAGAGGTAGGACTCAATTCATTACTCTTTGTATCACCTTATGTAGCGTCTCCATCCTATTCATGTCAAAATGTCAGGCAGAATAAAAACGAGAACTTTTTTGGTGCTTGAAAAATAGAAATACTTTTTTATTGCTCACGTGCCATTTTCTTTTCTTTACAAATTCTTCATTAAAATGGGCAGGTTTGTATATTAAAAACAAAAAGGTTTAACTTCAGCAAGTGGAATAGCTACTATTATTGATAGATCTATGAAAGTAGGATGCAGGTTCCTCAAAAAAACTCTTGAGATGTGAGGCCTACACTCTTTCCTTTTCTTCTGAAAAATAAGGTGACTTAGCTCAATCCAGGTTTCCAGGCTTCAGCTTTCCATTTCAATTTAAAGTTGGCATATTCATCAACCCAATGCATCTTGTGTACTGATACCTTACTGACATTCATCCAAGGAAATTATATATTGCACCTTGTGAGGAAAATAGTGCACCTGTACAGGTTAGGGGTCAGCCTGCTGGGAAGCAGCTCTGTGGAGAAGGACCTGGGAGTCCTGGTGGACAACAAGTTGTCCATGAGCTGTAAGTGTGCCCTCGTGCCCTAAAAGGTCCAGTGGTATCCTGGGGTGTATTAAGAAGATGAAGCCAGCAGGTCAAGGGAGGTGATCCCTCCCTCTGCTCTGCCCTGGTGAGGCCACACCGGGACTACTGTGTCCAGTGCTGGGCTCTCCAGTGGAAGACAGACTGAGAACTACTGGAGACCAGTGGAGGGCTGGTTTCAGTTAACATCATGTGAATGTGCAATGCAAAAAGACTTAACTCCGTATTTTAAAGCTGAAAGCTGATGTCTGACTACTTTTATTTTTCAGGACTGTTGATCAGGTCCCGTGAATTCTTCAGATTTCCACTGAAAGTATAAATTAATGTTAATTTTGATAAAATGAATAATAACTTCAGAAAGTAGCCTTATTTTTTCTTCTCCAAGATAAGCAACAGAATTTATCTGAACAAAATATCTGAAAATATCTTCCAGTGCCAGGCCTTTTATATTCAGACATGTGTACCAACTACCTTGAAGGGTTCTTTTACTTCAAGAAGGGCAGATTTTATTAGGTTTACCTGTATTTCAAGGTGGTTTTTTGTACAGTTACTGAAAGATCAGTTGTAATTAAAATAATTATGCACACACAGAATGCCTGTATTTTTAAAACGTTTTTTTTTCTTCACAGTGAAGATTTTATTGCCTTTTAAGACACATCTCCAGCAAATAACTGAATGACTTGACTGAATGACTGAATGAATTCCACAATTCTTTTCTCATAGGGAAGTCTTTTTCTTCCAAGATGATGTCAGCTAAGCCATACCTAACGATTTAATGTCTCACCCACTGCAAGCCCTATTTGGTAAATATTACAAAAGACTTATGTTCCACACAGCCATTTCCTCTTCTGGTTCAATCTTCTGTTACCATTAGGTCCAGAATAACAACAAGTTACTTACATCAACTAGAAGAGATATATCTATTAGCCATATACAGTGTACCTATTACCCATACAGGGTATAACCCTTCCTGAGTTGTCTCACTTGCAATTTATATCATGTTTTGGGTTGTAACACAAATAACATCTTCCATCAAGCTGACAAGTCCTTTTCTTTAACTTGCTTCTATAATAAATATCCCACCTCTTAAATCTATTTTCATTAGCAAAGACATAGGTGAGGCAGAAGACGCTTCCATTTCCTGTAGCTGTTGTTGAATGTATTTATTTGTGGTTTTGCATCCCTTCAGCATAATGCCTCTTATTATGACTGACAAGTCTGTAATGGGATTTTTCACTATTATCATGGGGTTTCAGAACAAAGGGGTAAGTTTCACTAGTTTTCAACTGTAAGCACGTGTCAACGTTGGGCTTGCTTACAAATTATTGCATATCTTTCAGCTACTGGTTTGTCACTAGATATAAGTAACAATGGTAACCACAATCCTATAATTGATCCATTCTGGGTTGCTCACTTCCCTGAAATTATTTTCTCTGTTTAGATCTTTAGTGAAATTCCTGCTCAACTGGTTTCAGATAAGAGACACAACTTACACATACTGAAGCAGCATAGCATAAAGGTTTTTTTAACTATCTCCAGGCTTTGCT
>VXBZ01000904.1:242182-263758 GCA_013399135.1 Heliornis fulica
GCTTACACTTTTCATTCCATGAAGATGATCTGTCTTCTCTAGCTTATAACATTTTCCATCAGAAAGCTATGTATCATTCAGAATGGTATTGTGACATTTTATGTAATTTTATTATTTTTTAATCTTAAATTTTAGTTACAACTAATAAAATTGATTTTATTAAATTTTATTTAATAAACCCAACAAAAAGCCCAGGTGTTGCTGAACCAAAAAGATGATTAATAATTTTGGGTTTGGAACATAAAAATACCTTAGATGTTTGTTCTAAAAAAAAATTCCCAGAGAAATATAATTTTTTGCTTGTTTTTTTTTTTCTAATCAGAAGGTTTTGGGTTGGATTGTGCAAAAATACTTTGGAAATTTGGGTAGCTTTAGATTAGAATTAATCTGAATATTACAATAATGTTGCGATATTACAGTAATATTAAAATAACATAATTATATGAATGATTATATAAACAATAAAATACATAATATTAATCAACATGTTGAAAAAGGTTGATGGATTTGGACCAGTTTCCAAATGTTAAAAAGCCAAACCAACACAAAATCAATAACCAACAAACAAAAAATCTACACACACACAGAGATTAATTTCAGCCACTGTCAAAATACTACTTTTTGCAGACGGGAGAGAAAAATTTCTCTGACATACCCTGCACTGAAGGATACCATGGGAAATGCACAAGGAGCAGTCTGTATTACCACACTGAACATTTAAGAATAGATGTGATATTATCCAGGAAAGAGCTGAATATACAGTGTATATCTAATAAGATGGAGGTATTGGAATTACTGCATTTTTCTCAAAAGTGACATTAAAAAAAAATCAACTTGTTTGTTTTTAAACAACTACCAGAGAAAGCAGAGGAAGACTTTACACTAACTTCTTTAGTTTTTTTCCATCAGAAGACAGTCAAGCTAGATAG
Organism: Heliornis fulica; assembly: GCA_013399135.1. NCBI lineage: Eukaryota > Metazoa > Chordata > Aves > Gruiformes > Heliornithidae > Heliornis > Heliornis fulica. The sequence goes on from VXBZ01000904.1 coordinate 243,112, forward strand.
CAGTTGCACAAATGAAGTGTCCAGTTCATTAATACCCGTGTGAGCCATGTGATACCACTCATAAATTTGGCACTGTTTAACTATAGCACGGTCTTCTAGTACCTCAAGGGGCCTACAAGAAAGATGGGGAGAGGCTGTTCAGTAGGGCCTGTTGTGACAGGACAAGGGGGGATGGTTTTAAAATAGTGGGAGGGAGATTTAGATTGGATATTAGGAAAAAGTTCTTTCCTGTGAGAGTGGGGGAGCACTGGAACAGGTTGCCCAGGGAGGTGGTGGATGCCCCTGGATCCCTGGAGAAGTTCAAGGCCAGGTTGGATGAGGCTCTGAGCAACCTGATCTAGTTGGGGGTGTCCCTGCTTCTTGCAGGGGGGTTGGACTGGATGACCTCTGGGAGTCGCTTCTAACCCTAATCATTCTATGATTCTATGATTCTATGAGTTGTAATCACACAGATGGGCATGATGCTATTATATATGTCTTGCAGAGATATAAACCTTCTACTTGGATTTGGATTAGATTTGCCCAGGTAGGATACAGCAAAAGACCACACAATCATTTCAGAAGCTCTGCATGTAAACAAAACAAGATTTCTTAGAAACAACTATTTGGGTAGTGGTTTATATGTCAGGCTCTGAAAAGAAGTGAATCACTCACTGTCATCAAAACCCAATGAAGAAGCTGTCCAAGCCCTGTTACAGAGCCAGCCAACATGTCAGGGAAACACAGCTGCAACCTGCCCTCCCTCCCTGCACTATAAATCTGTACTTACTGTTACAGAAAAGTCTCTGTGTTCACTGTCAGGCACCAATGGCTTCTGAAACAAAGCTGGGGTTTTGCACAGAGCTGATACTTATACTTCCATTTCAGGGGTAACCAAATCTTTTTCAATTCCTGACCTACCTCAAAACATACAAGGAATTACTTGGATGAGTATATTTACCCAAGAGGGTAAGGCTATGGAATAAAATCAATTTTTTAGTTGTATGTTGTAATATAAATGGTTTGCATATGCTTGCCTTTATAAAAATATGCTCATATAAGTGGTTTCTCTTTACTTTTGCCAACAACTAAGGCACTGATTTTTAAATAACTTGAATAGTAAAGTTTTCATTCTCCATGGTAAAAAGAAAAAAAAAAAAGAAATAAGAAAAAGCACAAGTACATGTGTCCTTCCCACCCCATCCCCAGTCATTCCAGTTAGATTTCATTTCTGGAGAAACTTGCTGAACTGGTATCTAGAGATGACTGTATTTAAAACCTCAAAGATTAATACAGAGGCTATGAACAAATTTAATACAGAAGATAAAACCTCAGTTCAGAGTACATTTCTAGTATTTTGAAAGCCACAGTTAAATAAGCAGCATGTGGGTTTATTTGGGTGAGGCCATGATCAGCATTCAGTGTTAACACTTAAATGACAAGTATTTGTCTCCTGCATTTTTCCTCAAAAGATTTAACAGCTCAGCTAACATTCAGTTAAACATGACAACCAAAATATCATACATAAACTAGTGTAAGAGGAAAGGGATAAAGCTTACAAGTGTAGGGTCTAAGACTGATGTCTGTTATGATTGTTTTCTGATACTGATTTTTACCAAACATTATAAAATGACAAAACCTAACACATTTCTTTCATCTGATCATCTGAAAGAGAAAGCATAGATTCTGAACACCAGGAGAGTTTTAAAAACAGCTTTTATAATTTTATTCTTATGCTCCTTACTCTCAAAAAAAGTAGATCCCATAGTCTTTCCAAACAGGTTTATCTAAGACTGAAATATCTGTTGCTTATTCTTTATGGTTACTTCCTTTCCAGAGTTGTTTTCCCAAAAGTGCTGGATCCAAGGAATGCTATTTTAGCACATGTTCATTCTGACTAGTTAGTTTTTTAAAAGTTCAGGAATATATGTTTTTCTGTGGGTGTCACACTAAACATAATTCTGAAGAAGAAATCATTGTTTGCTTTGTTTGCATACATATATATAAGTTTTTGCTTTTTGTTTTTTAGAGAAGACTGAGTTAATCTCCTGATAGGAGGTAATTATTTGGCTTTGGTATTAATTCTCATTAGTGATACATGGAGCGAGTTCCTATCAGATGAAAACTTGACAACTACCCTGACAAACAAGAAGAAATTGAACGAACCAACTATTTCAGGGTTTTCCCCATTGGTTTGCAACATTTGGTTCCCATTTACTAGGCCATCAAGCTCAATTACAATCCTTCATAACAACTTGTCAATCTCCTGAAACCCCCATATGTGTCACAAGAGCCCCCTCAGTGTCTTTTCTGTCTCTTCCCTAAGATGTGTGAGTGGGTTTCAAAGCACTGGCACTGCTATTTACTGATGCTAATGTTCTCTTCTTCATTACCCACAATTGTACTTGTTGGCTTCTTTATCCTGAAGCCCAGTTATGTTCTCTCTTGTATTTACTGCATTTTGCCTTGGTTAACAGAATCAGAGGGAAACGTTTGAGTATCAGAACAGCATAAAAAATATCAAAGTCTTCTCTATCTAGTATATGAGTAATAATACCTAAACCCAGTACTCCGACAGGAACCAGCCTAACTACAGTCTATTCACAAACAAATGCATTATCTTGAAATTAAGAGCAGTGTTGCACTTCAATTCAGAAGATCAATTCAGTTCTGTGGGTGGACTCCATACTACTGATAGCACTTTGTATGTGTACACAGAGGAATACATCAGAATGGTGTAAAGAAAAAGTCATATCCCAAAAAAGATGGTAGTTAGAAGAAGAGATTTCCTAAGGAAATGGGATAATGTTTATAAAGTACAGTTGATTGATCAGTTAATTGGTTGGATGGGGTCCTGAGCAACCTCGTCTAGATCCAGGCCTGGAGGTTGGTGGCCCTTCCTGTGGTAGGGGGTTGGAACTTGATGAACCTTGGGGTCCCTTCCAACCCAGAGCATTCTGCAATTCTGTGATTTAATTTTGCTTTATACAAGATGATATTTTTTAACATATACAGCAGTGAAGTGCAGAAACAAGTGTTAACTGAAGAATAATTGTGCAAGTACAGTGTCAGCGATGACAAAACATGTATTTAACTTTAACATATGTTAATTGATGTAAAATACATTAATTGATTAAAATACATTGTTGATGTAAACCAAATGGAAAATACCAACATATAGGATGTGAAAGGATGCAAAGAGTTAGTGTAAGACATGTAAGATACTCATTAAATTGGTAAGGGTTCCTGGAGTTGTATAAATAATTAAAAAAAAACAAACACAGAAATACTACTGAAAATTTCTAGGTTAATTAAGTACTTCATAGGTGTGTCAAATCTGTACTGGTGTACAAACCTGGTGATGAAAAAATAGGGAAAATATGGAAAAAAAGAATGAAACCACTGTGACATAAGAAGGCATCAACAGGAAACACCACAGGCAAGACGTAAGTAAGCCTAATTGTTGGAGAATGGGAAACTAGGAATCAGACAAGTAGTAAGAGTTGCAGGAAGTAAATAAAAATATCTGAGTATAAGATTTATTGCAGCATGTTAAAAGGAAATTAGTCAGAAACTCTTAGTTTAGCCAGAAAATCTTAAGACACAAAGAGATGCATTAATAATACAAGCAAAGTAGGTAGAAGATACGGGGTTTTTTTCAGAGTTGGAGCATAAGGATGAGGAAAATATACTGACAAAGTTTGACTGACTTTTTTTGAAAGAACTGTGATTAAAAGGCACCTTGTAGTCCTTTTGCAACATGGATTGACAAAAATGAAGTTTGAGGCTAGTATGAAGCTTAGAGCAAAGCAATTGGAAATGTACCTGGAGATACATGAGCAAGAAAAAATACTTAACTGGGAAATGTGAGAAAACAGAATTCACAAATACTGATTAAGACATCTGGTAAGTTTTCATCTCAGAATCAAATGACAAAAAATGGTAGAATATGTACCTGTCTGGATGGTAGATGTTAATTAAAAGAGCACAGGAAAGAAAACAGCTGAAAGAACCCCAAGAATTAATTAATACCTACGATATGGAAGTTCTTAGTGGAACCATTAATGCAACAGGTATTATTCAAAAAGCATGAAAGACAACACAGGGATGAAGTATTTACTGCCTCTGGTTGTGTCACTATAACTCTACAGAAGCAGGAACCAAGAGTTACAGTCCCAGTCCTTGGTCAGGAGTGGCAGGAAGCAGCAATGCACAGTTCTGAATGGTATTAGGAGCCAGACTAAGGCCCCACATCCAAGGAATCAGTGTATATCAAGTCCAAGAAGCAACACAGGAAACAAATCTAAAGCCAATGGGTCAAACTGCTGAAATACCCAGACAGAGGGATCCAAGAATGGAAACAATTTCATAGCACTAGTTATTTGTGTAATGCAAGGATCTTCCAATGCTAATACTGCACTGGCACTGGGGAAACTGAAAACTCATTCTGTTATAAGGTAATGGCTCCTTCTGAGGAAGATAAGTTTGTAAGCTCAATCTTAGGTATAGAAGGACTAATATTAGAGGTTCTACCACAGACTTCCTCTTTCTCTTCCTTCAGATCCTTGTTGATGGAGAGATACAGTAATACCATCACTTTAGATACCAACAGAAATACTAACCCTTCTGGAAATATAAAAGAACTCTCAGAACAAAATGTGACTCTAGGCCCACCCTCCATTCAGACTGCCCAAGAGACCCGTTCAGCAGTATAATCTACTGTGCCAATTACCTTCCGTGAAAGACCTGGTCTGCTCTAAGGACGGCTTCTAGCTTATGTTTTCTGCCTGTTGTGATCACAAGACAGTGGAGTCTCTACATATAGAGTTTCTTTCAGGGAATTTGAAATCAGGCGCTCCAGACCAGCCAGGGGACACTTTTGCAAATACATAAACTGGCTGATAATTTTGCACATTCTGAGATGGCAATGTAGATGTAACACAAAGACTGAGAGTGGTGTGGTGCTGGAACAGGTTGCCCAGAGAGGTGGTGGATGCCCCAACCCTTGAGGAGTTCGAGGCCAGATTGGATGGGGTCCTGAGCCACCTTGTCTAGATCCAGGCCTGGAGGTTGGTGGCTCTGCCTGTGGTAGTGGGGTTGGAACTTGATGATCTTTGGGGTCCCTTCCAACCCAGAGCATTCTGTGACCCAGTCTTCTCAGTTTGTGATCATCTCAGATCCTCTTTACTGGAAGATCCAGTCCTTTTTCTGTTAGCTCATAGCTGCTCCACAGTTACTTATTTTAACTCATTTCTTTAGGTATCTCTAGCTTTCAGAAGAGATGTTTTTATCTTCCTTTGTTTAGTTCCACTACCTTCCAGTCTTGCTTGATTTTAAATGAAAGGAGGCAGGCTTTCCAGGACATCCTTGGACAAGACTGGTGCCTCTGCACTTTTTTTTTGCTCACACCAACTGCCTACCTTTCACTGCTGAACAAACAAATGCTAGAGAGACATATATAACCAAAGGTGGAGTTTATGCTCCCTCTTTAGAAAAATCCAATTCCACCTGGATGTGCTGCTGTCATTTACAAACTTAATTATTCAGCCTCAGTAGTTCTGCCTTAAGGAAATGAAGAAAATCATAGCAGTTATTCTGGAACCATCCAAAGCATTTTCTGATGACAGAAAGGTCTTAAATTACTTTCTCTTGTTCAGTCATCTCTTTTTTCCTTTCTGTTCAGTGTTGCAGCTGTGATCCAATCTTGCTATCTCTTATAACTTTTAACAAAACTGCAAGTGTTACATCTTACACTTTATCTAGAAATACACAGCTAAATTTTTCTAATCTTCTGTCAATTCTATTTTTTTTTCATAGGGCATCAAATCTCCCCTTTCCTAGGAGAAAATCAGGAAGCTAAAAAACTATTTGGGACCATTTAATTACAGATTTAATCCCTCACTAACTTATTTCAGGTTACTTCTTAAATGAACTGGATAAAATCTGTTTATGTAGGTCTCTGTGAGTGACATGAAGAGTTTGACAAAAATCAAGATTAATTTGCAGTCTATATCAGTGTTTCTAGAACTCCCCAAAACTTCCAGGCCTAAATCTCTGCTTAATTTTATTCTTAGGAAGATTTTCATCACTTGTCCAAGATGAGCATATCTGTTATTTTGATCTTACAAAACTTTCTGCTCTCCTCCAAAATTGAATGTAATTTTCTATTCTGGGATGCCACACACTCCTCTAGAAGCAACACAGGACTCCAAGTTCTCTCACAGAGATTTTACTTTCACCATTGTTTCACCAGTAGTCCTTAATCTGATATAATTTTGATCTGTTTGAAAGCACTGATGGAAAGTACAGTGATCTGCCAATGTAGATTAGGATAAGGCTTAATAAATGGGAGCTAGAAGCAGTATCTATCATTCTTTGAATCACTGGACATTAAAAATCCCATTAAGTTCACAGACTGAAGGTGGCTTTCATTGACAAATCTTGTTCTTCCTTCTCTCCTCAGTTAACATGCATACCTCTCTCCTATTTCACTGAGACAGTGAAGACAGTGAAGGCTTTCAGACAGACAGAGGAAGGAAAAATCTGGGTTTTTTTAAGGTATACAAAAATGAGTCAGAGGAAATATTCGCAGTTCAAATTCTCAATAAGAACTATTCTCAGTTCAAATTAATTATCTTGCATATTTTTGGACAACTCATTTATACCATTTCTAGGTTCTACTTCTTAATTTTGGTATTTAACATCATGAAGTGATTTATTTTAGGTTTGCCTGAATTCTCTTACAGATACATATGTTTTACATTTACATTTCTGACAATTCTGAAGGTCTGCAGAGCCTAGAATATCTGTGTGTCCCACCCCATCCCACCCCTGAATGAACAGACACATAACCTCTGTGTGTTTCCATTAACCTTTTTGTTCTGGATTTGCACAGCTGTAAGAATCATGAATTCCCACAAAGTGGGAGGTGTTCTATAAAACTGTAGTACCTAATGATCATGAATTTAATTAGCCAGTGAAGAAAATGGACATGTATTTGTCCATTTTCTTCAGAAAATGGACAAATACATGTCCAAGCTATATGAAATTGGAATGTCACTGCAAAGATTACAACATATAATTGCTCTGCAACAGAATTTGAAATATGCTTTACCCAAGGACCACCTTCCTGCACTGTGTTAGGCACCGTCTGTCTGATACAGTGCAGGAAGAATCAAAGCATCACAAAGATTTTTTTCTTTGTTCTTTTATTACAAAAGTACTTGAGTCGCATTTTTGATGTAATTTGACACTTTAAATTTGCTTCATGTTCCAATTAAGTCAGCAGCTTTATCATTAAAAAAAAGTTTGATCAGCTGGGAAAGCAGCTGCCAGCTGCAGTGTGTGTAGTTCTGACTGATAACCAGGTCCCTACATTTCCCCAAGCCAGATGCAGACAACAATACACAGGTGGAGTAGATGGTCACAACAGAGAGGGAAATTTGGGACCTTTTTTGGCATATGTGTTGGAACTCTGCTGTGAAATTCTTGAGGGGCACCTAACAGACAGGGTCTGTTTTGTCTGAAAGCTAACACATGGCAGTTGTGCTATGATGGCTGTTGGCTATGATAGCAAGCTTTGAGAACTCTAGAATGCCACTTGCAGGGCTCTCATTACTAGAATAATTGTAATTACTTCCACACACAACAAAGCCTTCAGAAAAGAAGCGGAAAAATTAAAGTGCTCTGCTGAAGGCAAATGTACTGAAAGAGGATGACAGGTCTTGGGCAGCTGTGGAGAAACTTGCTGCAGATGAACAGGGCTACAATTCCCTTATAAGTTTAGGGCTTTGGGGGTTGGTTTTGTGTGTGTGTGTGTGTGTGTGTGTGTGTGTGTGTGTGTGTTTTTAAAATATATAAATAATTTCTACTGACATAGATTTTGCATTAATTGATGAAAGTGTAGTTAACAAAAAAATAATCTGTACTGTTGCATTTTACCTTCTCTATAGACAGAGAACCTGCAGAACAAGGGATTAAAAGAAAATTCTCAAAGGTACCTAACAGGAATGTCTGCAGCATGAGCTGAGCTGATTGGTGACAAATGAACTGGCTTGGGAACTGCACTAACACAGGGCTCAGAACTGCCTGCTAGCAGAGCTAATTACCACAGAGCTACACTGCTTCAAGGATGCAGGGCAGTTTCCCAGTGTGATTCCACGTTGTGGCTTGTTTCGTGTTGCCTCTCCCACAGATAATTCAGATGACCCCAAATTGTGCTATGGGAACATAATTCAGGAAATATTTTTTTAAGACTGAGATCATCCATAACAGAAAAAATTAATTCAGGAACCTCTGTGTAGAAGGAAGCGAGGCTTTCAGTTCTCCAGAAAAACTTGTCACTTGGTGCTTTTTATACATCCCTTGAAATATTATTTGATTTGCACTGAATTTTAGGCTTAAGTCCTCAAAGAATTTCTGATGATTTAACACTTATCAAAAACTATTATCCAGATGAGAAAAGGAACTACATAATGCTATTCCCTCTCAAAATGAAACTGAAAGTGGAAAATATTCACAAATAATGTACCTATTATTAGTTAGCAGCTCTCTCACATGCAAAACTTTATACTTGTGCACACTACATATTCACAGATTCAGACACAAGATTAAGTAGCATTCGAAAAATGTAAATCCTAACCATGTAATCACATTGTGTGCATTCTTTCTGTGATGCATCTTCTCAGAGGTTTTACTGTACTGCCCCTGGCTCTGCCTGTACACATCTAGATCTATATACATTTGCAGAAATACTATTTTCCTCAGGGCTTCCAAATGTCTAAAAAAAAAAACCTGTTTGACAAGTCGTGTACAAAAAAGAATAGGAAGGAGCATATGCTCTCTTGAAAATAATACTTGGATGTTTTTAGTTCTTTGGCTAATTTGGAATTGTTTGGAGAATCTCCCTCTCCCCCCACATTTAAAATGTACAAATACCTTGCAAATCATCTAAGACATTAAATTATCTGAAATAGTGCCAAAGGATAACAAACTGAAGTTCCTCTGCTTGCTGATTCAACCATCTTGGGATATAGTTGATAGGAAATCAAGGATTACACTGAATAGTCTTTTGGCATCTTGACTTGCTCAGGGATATCAGCTAATGGGCTGAGATGTTAAATTCCATAGTGCACAACGTCTGTGATATTGTGGTTAAAGTTAGAAACAGCTAATTACTGCGGGGGATCATATTGAGAGCTCACAGTCACTGATTTTTCATGGCAAGAGCTCAAGGGATCCTCCACATTGCTCCTCGCACTTGCTGCTCAGCACGCAAATTCATCTGTCCCTATCAAGGACTAAAAGCTAAGGAAAGAACAAAATGTTTCAGAAAAGGTGCTAAGCTTCACTGTGTCCAGGGAGGTGGTTGAGTCACCATCCCTGGAGGAATTTAAAAGATGTGTAGATGTGGTGCTTAGGAACACAGTTAGGGGTGGAGTTGGCAGTGCTGGGTTAACAGTTGGACTCCACAATCTTAAAGGTCTTTTCTGAACGAAAACATTCTATGAGTCTACGACTTCTTGGAATTTTAAAGAAAAAGACAAAAGCAATGCAAATTTAATAAAAATGTGATGCACTAGAATCAGAAGAGAAATTCATTGTAGATAGCAGTGGAAGAATTGAAAAAGAACTGTGTATTTTAGTCAGGAAGAACAGAAATGAAACTGTCCTTGACAGCTGCAGCCGTCAACTAACAAAGTCCCCAAAGCTCAAAGGGGCATGTAAGGAAGAATCTTCTTATCCTAAAAGAGAAAATGTCAGGCCATGCAACTGAATTAAGAAATTAATGAGAAAGTAAATACGTTTTCAGGAATTCAACAGAGGTCCAATAAGAGGAAATGCTTAATTGAACAAAAGATGCCTCTGCGTCTCAGGTCCTTAAGTGGTTCCCGTGTTCAGCTCTCTGTGAGTGAACACTATCTGTGCTGGCCCCAGGGTCTGGGAAGGCACTGCAAATTGAGAAGCAGAGCTGCATTTGGCAAGTGTTCAACACAGGGGAAAAAACAGTAAGAAATATAAACCCCAAAGTATAAATATTAATAGCACAACTTTGGCTTTGAGTTTTTCTGCATACCCTGCAAGACTTTCACTACTAAGCTTGTATCTGAAGTGTAGCTGCTGACCAGGTCTTCATGGGAAAGGAGCTGGAAAAATTTTACATCCAGTGGGAAAACAAGAAAGATCTATCCTGCTTGAATAGCATGGTCAGCATGGCATGAATGCCACTGTTACCCGAAAAGCAGATTCGTTACCTGATGTGCAACAAGCCAGTTCTCACACACAGGAGATCTTCTGCTTTGGCTTCAGCCCTGGGTGCTCAGTGGATTTCCACAGATCAAGCACATCCAAAGCCAGCACTTGTGCTATATTTATATGTAAATATTATAAGTTACTCTCAGCTACAGTGACTGGCTTGGCATTTATATGTAATTGTAATAATTGATGTGTTTTCTTCTTCAGTCACTGCACCTGAATGAAGGAAGGTTCTTCACCTGAGCAAGGGCCTTTTGCTATGTTTGTGAACAGAGCAACCTTTTTAGCAATCTCATCAGCCTTTTGGTTTCCTTTGATGACATCAGTCTGTCTGGACTGGTGGGCTCTCTAGGGTATCGCTGCCACGTTCCTCGGTCTGGTGCCTGCGCGGAACAATCTCAAAATTTCCTCCGCGGTTGTTTGATTGACTTGTGCCTTTTCCCATGACTCTCTGTAACCAGCTGACTCCAAAGCAAGTTCAATAGATTCCTGGTTCCTTTTTTACACTCTGCATCCCTGCCTGCCCCAGCAGCACATCATCTATGTACTGTAATGAGGTTTACATGAGCTTCCCGATCTCGACACCGTTCTGTTCCTTCACAAGTACTGGACCAAAAACTGCAGGGCTGTTCTTGAGTCCTTGGGGAAGCTCAGTCCAGCACTAAATGCAATTTCCATCCTGTAATGGGGCTTTCCTGTTCAAAGGCAAACAGCATCTGGGTTTGTTCTTCTGAGGGAATGCAGAAGAATGCACTAAGTCCAATACTATAACATAACCACTGGAGCCAATTATGGTAGTTAACAAAGCATAGGGATTAGGCATTACTGGATGGACATCCACTATTACTTGTTTGATATCTCTCAATTCTTGTACCAATCTGTATTCCTGAGAGTGTGGCTTCTTAAAAGGTAGAATCAGGGTATTACATTCCAACTGGCACTCCCATAACAGTCCATATTTAAAAAAAAATTGTTTAGAACAGATTCCAGTCCAGCACAGGCTTCAATTTCATAGAATTCTCTTTTCATCTTACTGGTAGAGCTCCTGGCTTCATTTCTACTTTTACTGGTTTGGTAGATTTAGCTCTTCCATTCAACAGGGGTTACAGTTTCTCAATTGCCCATACAAAAGGGGTTACAGCATCCTCAGTTTGAGAAAGAGAATTGATTGGTACTTCTTCTTCTCTGGTTCCTGCATTCTCCAGTGATAGGTATTACCACCATCCTACTGTAATTTTACTACAGCAGTAGAAGAAATATGGGTCATTATGAGTCACAATGTTAAGCCTAAACCCTAATCTCTCCAAAACACATAATCTAAGCCAAGTCTGTAATCTTTAATTTTGCATATTTGAATAATGAGGATATTCTTTATTTTTTAATACATAGGACCACTGCGATTAAAGGGTAGAGTTGAGAGACTTTCTCGACATATTTTGCCTTTTAAAGTAGTGTTCAAGGAGAGACTATTTCAACTAATTAATCTTCCACTCTGGTGAAAATGGGCCCGCCTTGTCTCATTACCTCTGCTTCAGCCCTCCGAGCCACCTCAAGGTGGTTATGACTGCTCCGCAATACATCATGAGAAATGGTTCCATGCCCTCGTGGGGCTCCAATAGATGGTGATAAAAGCCATGTTAGAACAGGCAGTCACACATCCAGATGCCTAAGGTAGCTGTCCCTGGTCTAACAAAAGGAGAGTGGAAAGGCAATAAACTAACAACTACCAAAGACTCTTCTGTCTCAGATGTTCAGCAGCTTGAGGGCACATTAATTGTTTCATTTGGATTTCCCCAGATGCTGGCTTCCCATTCCAATTAACCTGACTCAACTTTAAAAGATAGTGTCATATGACAGAATCTAAACCTTTGCTCAAAACCTTGAGGGTGGGTATAAAAAGACAAGCTTTTTGGTCCCTCGATGGCTCCATTTCTCTCCCTAGAAAGACAGTTTAAATACAGTCCAATATACCATAGGCATCACTGTGCCAGAGCTCAAAATTCCTTTCCTGGAGCACCAGTGAAAAAAGGCCTGCTGAACCCATCCTCCAGCTGCAGTCATTCCTCTTTCAAATATGAGAATTTTCACTGTTCTTCTCTGCCTCCCCTTGAACTGAATTTCATTGATTTTGTTCAGTTCGTGCCTCTAATCTTCGTATGTCCACACGTTTCAATGATATGCCAAAAAGTTTCCTGCAGGATATGGAACTCAGCCTCCAAATGGAGCCTTTGGCAAACTTTTGATCTAAAGAGACTCCAAGATAAATGTAGAAAGAGAGAAGAGCAAGGATAAAATTTAGGCTCTCTACAAGACAAATCGCAATAAAGCTGTTTATCTCTGATATCCACTAGGCATCTTATCAACTCGATTAGTAGATGGCTTATATCCTTGCTAAGCTTTTATTTGGAAATGATAGGATTTCTCAGAACTAAATAATGAAAAAAAAATTGGCTTTTTCTCTCCTTGACATTTCTGGTCAAGGACATCCTTTATGGATAGATACACCAGCACTTCACAATTTACTTGACCTATTCACTTTTGCTCTGTGGAAGAGGGAAGGGCGGGCAGCATGGGAAGAATACAGAGACATTGTCTGAGCACACAGAGATCAGATTAGGAAAGCCAGCAGCCTGACAGAATTAAATCTGGCCAGAGACATCAAGGACAACAAGAAATGTTTCTGTAGGTATGTCAGCAATAAAAGAAAGATGACAGAAAATGTGTCTCCCCTCAGACTGGAACAGGAGACCTGGTACCCAGGATATGCAGAAGGCTTAGGTACTCGTCAAATTTTTTGCCTCATTCTTTACCAGCAAGGGTACACTTCCCAGGATACAGAAGGCAAAGGCAGAGACTGGGAGAATGAGGAACTGCCCACTGTAGAGGAAGATCAGGCTCAAGAACAACTAAGGAATTTGAAGATGCATGAGTCCATGGGACTCGATGACTCCAGAGAGGGCCACAAAGATGATCAGAGGGCTGGAGCACCTCTCCTACTGGGACAGCATGAGAGTTGGGCTTGTTCAGCCTGGAGAAGACAAGGCTCTAGGGACACCTTACTGCAGTCTTCCAGTACCTAAATGGGGCCCACNAATGGAGCCCACAGGTAAGATGGAGAGGGACTTTTTACAAGGTTATGTAGTGATAGAACAAAGGGTAATACTCTTAAGATGAAAGAGTATAGATTTGGATTAGGTATTAGGAAGTAATTCTTCCCTGTGAGGGTGGTGAGGCACTGGAAGAAGTTGCTCACAGAAGTTGTGCCTCCCTGGCAGTGTTCAAGGCCAGGCTGGATGGGTCTTTGGGCAACCTGGTCTAGTGGAGGGGCTCCCTGCCCATGGCAGGGGGATTTGAACTAGATGACCTTTAAGGTCCAATTCAACCCAAAGCATTCTGTGATTCTGTGATGATTGTAGGATTCTGTGACTGTCCTCAGGTTTCTCTAACAGTTATGCTCTGACACAGGGTAGCACTGGAATTGGAGCTGTGAAATGGTGCTAAAAGCACCTATTTGCACATCTCTTGACTCTCCATACTGCCAAGCTCTGGCCAATTCTGAAGTGAAATGGGGTTAACGTCCAGCGTAAGAAAAGCTCTCATGTGTTTTAAGTTCCAAAAGCAGTAAACTGAAAATGACTGCAACTGAGAGGTGTTTACAAAGCTGATTTTCTATAAGTTTGTGAACCATGCTGAGTTTAAACCATCCACACTTGCTGCAAACCCTTTTTTGTCATGTTTGCACAGATATGACAGAATTTGCAAAATCCACTTATACACTATTTGTCCTGCAGAGTGGTCTTTACACCTTGTTCTGACTGACAGCTCAAAAAATGTATATCATTGTGGGGAAAAAAAAAAAAAAAGAGAAGAAAAACGTTTTCATGAAATGAATTAATAACATGACCTAGTTTCTGAGTGTACTAAAATGGGGAGATTAACATGGTCCCACCTTCCTGAGGTGTTCTCAGGCTTTATAAACCAGGAAATGTGCTTTGGAAATGCTAGATATGTGGGATGCAGGAATCTAGATGAAGCCAACCCATAAGTTATGTATACCTGCAGGCTAACTGTTATGTTTCTTTACATGAAAGTTTCTGAGCTTTCAGCATCCGAAGCCAAAATCTGTCCACATATGAATTCTACAAAGCCAGTGAGGTGGCTAAGTTAATGAGCTCTCCCTGAAGATTTCCTTTACTGAATGCAAGGTTTTGTTACTTTAAAAAGTAGATTTTTTATTTTTATTTTTTACCTCTGGAAATTACATATGTGAGGTAAAAAAACAGTAAACTTCAGTTTTCCCAGAAACTAAAATCATCACGGTCAATCCTTAGATAGGATAAAAAAGAATATATCTATATTCACAGAAAATAAAAGCTTTAAGCTTCTCATTTGACAAAAATTTACACTGGAGAGTAGTGCCATTGAAAATACCTTGAAGAGTCAATGTTTGTATTATTTAGGGATGTTGACTAACTGTTCAGCTATATATATGCAAGGGCTAATTCCCAGAAGTCATGGGTGCATACAAAATATCTATTTAAAAGTAGAGCTCACTGTAGCTACAGAAAATGAAATTAATATTTTTTAAAACAATCCTTTTTATGGCTGGAGATCAACTTAAGTGGCAGCAGATCACAACTTGAGGAAGACATGATGTACTCAGAGCTAATTACGTCTCTTAGCATTACATTTTCAGAGGAAACATTGGCAGCTTTGGATGGTGTTTACATACCTGGCACATGAGGTCCTTCACTTGCACATTCGTTAGCCTTGAAAAACTGTAGGGCTTAAGCCCTAGGTTGTTACTGAAACACACTGGTAGAATGTGCAGAGTTGCTAGTTTCCTTTCCAGATAACTGATTGGCTACATCAAGTCTCCTGAACTCCTCTTGATGTAGCCAATCAGTTTGGTCACAGACCAAAAGCCTTGGGAAATCCACGTAACCTCTGTGCATACTTTAGTTTCCTGATCTACTGACCAACACGGTAGCATTAATTTGCCTCTGCAGTCTTCTGTGACTTGATTCACACCTGCTGTGTAATACCTGAATAAAAGTGCTTTTTTTTTAATGAAGAGAAGGCATCACCAATTTTCTAAAAAGCAAAGCTAAATTCTTCTAAGATTGATCTTTTTTTTTTTATTTTCTGTACCAAGATGCACTTAGAGAACTATTTTTAACTCTTCCAGGATTGATCTATAGTAATCTCTTTAGTACACCTTAATTCAGAGAACTTTCAAAAGGGCTAAATCAAAACCAAAGGCTCAGCTGTGCCTAAGAATCAAAAATGTGCAAACAAAACCCAAATCCTACCTTTAGTCCTCAGCCAGTTTAGGCTATTTTCCTTTCCCTCCCTCACCTTAAACCCTTCAGGCTTTGCAAAACCAGCTAGGAACACTGCTAGAAGAAAAGGAAGAAAGAAGAAAAGCTTCGTTACATCCCTCTTGGAACAAAGAGTTTAAAATCCTTTTTAAATATAAAAAAAATTGCTCCCTAGCTCTTGATGTCATTCCTGCCAGCAGCTTTAATGCTTTTCACCTAATACTGTATTGTAAGTCACCAGTCTAGAGTGCCATCTCAAAGGGTGAGTTGCACTTTTGTCCTGGTTTCAGGTGGGACATCCAGATTTCTTTCTGGTGTAGTGCTGTGTTTTGGATTTCCCACAAGAGTAATGTTGATAACACGCTGATGGTCTAGCTGTTGCCAGGTAGCTGTAGCATCTAGACTAAGTCAGGGACTTTTCATCTTCTCGTGTCTGGACAGGTGCACAAGAAGCTGGGAGAGCACTGCCAAGGCCCTGACCCAGACTGACCAAAGGGATATTCCCTGTATACAATCTCTATACGACTGGGAAGCTGGCCAGAGGTGGGATCACTGCTCGGAAACAGGCTGGGCCTTGGATTGCTTTATTTTCCTTTTGTATGCAGTGAGCAATTGTGTGTCACATCAATTAGTGTTATTGTTCTATTTCGCTGTTATCCTATCAAATTATCTTTACCTCAAGTCACAATTTTTTTTTCCCATTCTCCTCCTCTTCCCCCTGGTTGGTGAGGGGCAAGTGTGAGGCTGCCTGGTGCTCTGTTACTGGCTGGGGTTAAGCCATGACAAGTTTATAGTCTCCATTCAAAGACTAAAAGGGTAACGGCACAGGCATTTTATGAAGACTTATTAGGCAACCAACAACAGATACCAGCAGCAGAACAATTAGCTACATTCATCAAGATCACCTGAACAACTAACAGCATGTCAGACACATTTATAACCACATCAAAAAAAGAATATAAATCTCAATATGTAAGTTTAGAAGACGTGTTGGGCTTTCACGCCTCGACAGTGCTGTATTTTCCCCTCGCTCTGCAGTGTGATGGATTGCTGGCATGGAGTTATTTCTCTCGGTTCTGAAATGTAGCCAGGTTTTATTGTAGTCAGGAGCCTCCTGGCCTAGTGACAGCAGGAAAGGGATTCACCACAAGAGTGTTCTAGCAAGAACACGCAAGTACATTTAAAAGAAACAGTTGGAATGGGCACTTGGCGGAGCTGGGATCAGGTAAGACAGTCTGTTACTCATGAATCTTGGGAGTCTCTGGACTATTCTCTCATTCTAAAGAACAATGTTTAGGAATAGAAAAGAATTTTCAGCATTTCCAAGCTACAGTTCACCCTGTAGCAATTAAAGCAGCCATTTTTCCTTGCTTTGGGTTCGTGTGGCGAGGTTGCAGTAGTGGAGGAGGGCTGCAGGGGGTCTTCTGCAAGAAGCTGCTAGAAGCTTCCCTTAGGTCTGAGGAGCCAATACTAGCCAGCTTAAGACGGACTTGCCACTGACCAATGCCAAGGCAATCAGTGACGGTGGTAACACCTCTGGGATAACACATTTAAGAAGGCAAAAAAAATTACAAGTGTCAGCTTTTTGCAGCCAGAGGAAGGAGTGAGAAGACAGGAGAAACTTTGCAGACTCCAAGGTCAGTGAAGAAGGAGAGGAAGGAGTCATTCCAAGCACAGGAGATACCCCTGCAGATCACTTAGAAGATCATGGTGAAACAGGCTGTCGTCCCCTTTCAGCCCATGGAGGATTACAGGGAGTACGGATTCCACCTGCAGCCTGTGGAGGACCCCACAGTGGAGCAGGTGAAGTCAACTGAAGGAGGCTGTGACTACAGGAAGCCCATGCTGGAGCAAGCTCCTGGCAGGACCTGAGACCATGGAGAGAGGAGCCCACGCTGGATCAGGTTTGCTGTCAGGATTTATGATCCTGTAGGGGACCGGACTGCAGCAGTCTGTTCCTGAAGGTCTGCACCCCAGGGAAGTCATACTGGGGCAGATTGTGAAGAACTGAAGCCCCTCTGTGAAGGACTAACATAGGAGAAGCTCATGGAAGTTTGTCTCCTGTAAGAGGGACCTGGCACTGCAGCAGGGGAAGTGTGTGATGAGTAAGGAGTGGCAGGGACATGTGATGAACTGACTGCAGTCCCCATTCCCTGTCCCCCTGTGCCTCTTTGGGGAATGACAGAGAGAGACCATGAACAAATTTGAGCCCAGGAGGAAGGGAGGGGTGAGGGAAGAGGTGTTTTAAGATTTGGGTTTATTTCTCATCATCCTACTTCACTTTGACTGGAAAATAAATCAGATTAATTTTATTCCTCGTTGAGTCTGTTTTGCCCATGATGATAATTGATGAGTGATCTCTCCCTGTCCTAATCTCCACCCATGACCCTTTCATTATATATTTTCTCCCCNAAGTTTGTCTCCTGTAAGAGGGACCTGGCACTGCAGCAGGGGAAGTGTGTGAGGAGTAAGGAGTGGCAGGGACATGTGATGAACTGACTGCAGTCCCCATTCCCTGTCCCCCTGTGCCTCTTTGGGGAATGACAGAGAGAGACCATGAACAAATTTGAGCCCAGGAGGAAGGGAGGGGTGAGGGAAGAGGTGTTTTAAGATTTGGGTTTATTTCTCATCATCCTGCTTCACTTTGACTGGAAAATAAATCAGATTAATTTTATTCCTCGTTGAGTCTGTTTTGCCCATGATGATAATTGATGAGTGATCTCTCCCTGTCCTAATCTCCACCCATGACCCTTTCATTATATATTTTCTCCCCTGCCCAGCCAAAGAGAGAAGCAATAGAGCAGCTTTGGTGGGTACCTGGCCTTTAGCCAGGGTCAACCCACCACATTGCATCACATCCAATTAAAGGTAAACTGATAATTGGAGAAAGATTTAATAGTAAAGGCAATTTTTAGGGGTATCTAAATTTACTGACATGAGTGAGACACTGAGGTAGGGAAGGAACAGGCAATCTATGTTGAAGTCCTTGTTCACCATAGACTTGTAAGATTCTGAAAATCAGTTTGAATTTCAGCTGTCTGTCTGCAAAGTGAAGACATTGAAGGCTAGTGAGAAATGAGCAATCTCAGCATTCTTGCTGCGGTCACGGCAGTTAGAAATTGGTCATCCAGAATAAATTTTAGAATGATAGGCTTGAGTTATTTTTCCCAAACATGTCATATTCATCACAGTTTTTTAATGACCTAGAACAAATACTAAATTTACCTTTGAAGTAAATTTACTTATTAATAGGTCTTTAGTACTTACTGACAGACTAATAATACTTCTCCTTTGCCAACTCAGTAATAGTTTTCATGAAAAGCCTATTAAAATCATGACATCTTCCATCATATTTGCCTCTGAAACAGCATTATAGTAAGTATTAAAATTAGGAAGATGAAACTGGTTATTCTGAAGTAGCTCATCACCTTAGTAACCTCAGTGTGAAAACTATTTTAATAAGGAGGATTCTTTTTACAATTCAGTAGCTGAAAAGCAGCACCAAAATGTTTGTTTATAATAGTGTTTATTTTATGAGGGAGCTGAGCAAGTTTGAATTAGGATGCTCAACTATTCTGGCGATTTTAGTATGATTTATACTAAAATATACTAAATATTCCTAAAATATACCAGTTTAGTATGATTTATACTAAAATATGTAAACAACTTAAAATTCCATTTCAGTAGCTTTTTTAAACAATAATTAATATCCAAATCTACCAATCCAAGTAGCAATTATTTGTCACTGACTTGCACAGGTCACATAGCAAACCGTTGTTGGAAATGAGAAAACAGTTCAAAGATCACTAATGTCACCACAGCCCTGTGACATTCCGTAAAACAGAGCAAACATTGCATGCTACACAAGTAAATGAAGGGCACAAATATCCTCCTTATCAAAAGGGAGAAATAGATGCACAAGAAATATCAATCTGCAATAAATAAAGCACCATGGAGACATTAATGTGTGCCATTTACTTTAATTAGCAGGCAGCTATCTGCTGTTCTAACAGAAAAGACACTTCAGTAAAACAGAACGAACCTGCATGACTCCCTTGGCAAATGCAGAGCAGGAGAACTTTCTTATTAAAAAGGAAATAGAGTTCAGCACAAAGAAGGCAAAGACAAGAAGCTCAAGAAATGCACCCTCATCAGAGTGTTTGAGTAAACTACCTGGGGGTTACCATACGAGTGCAACAACATGAGAACACAATTTCCCTGCACCAGCGGCTCCAGGAGGGTTACAGCTGGGAATTGCTTGCTAATGCTGCAGCAGGGGACATCCCTTTCATTAAACATTTTGAAGATGGGTTTTAATTTTTAAGATGGGAGAGAACTCTGTTAAAAGAAAAAGTGGTTTTACTTATTAAGATCTTCAGGCAATTGTACCAGGGTTGTAATGAAACACTCTGAGAATTTTGAGCTTATTATCATTATTCTCAGTACCTTTCCTTGTGATTTCATCCTACTGCCTAGGAAGGTGCAGCTGCACAGGTGTGTGAGCCAGCTCCAGTTCCTGGCAGCAGCCACAGCTCGGATCTCCCTGCGGTACGCAACCTGCCCGCCGGCGTGAGGCACGGCTGCTTTAGTGCACCTTGGCCTTGCCTCTCCTGCCTGCAGCATCACAGCATGTGAAGTGCTTACTCGCTGTTGGAGCTTCACACCGTGCAGATGCATTACTTACACACTTCTGGTGTTAGTCTTTGCTTTTCTCAGCCTTGGAGTCAAGTAAGAACTCCAGTGTTTCAGTTTACATTATCTACAGGGAATGGTGATATAATTTTCCTTTTTTTTTCCCTCTCATTTGGATGTCTTTTAAACCATAAATGTTTGCTACATTATGAATTACTTGTCTTGAAACCCACACTTGTTCTGCTTGTCCTTGGAGTCATCAACAATATGACATTCAACAAGGCCAAATGTCGGGTCCTGCACTTTGGTCGCAACAACCCCAGGCAACGTTACAGGCTTGGGCAGGAGTGGCTGGAGAGCAGCCTGGCGGAAAGGGACCTGGGGGTGTTGGTTGGCAGCCACCTAAACATGAGCCAGCAGTGTGCCCAGGTGGCCAAGAGGGCCAATGGCATCCTGGCTTG
>VXBZ01000905.1:264-43750 GCA_013399135.1 Heliornis fulica
AAAAAACCAAACCGATGGATCTCGTGAATTGCAAATTTCCTTTCGTTGTGCTTGCTCTTTTTACAATGCCATAGATTAATTTCTCTCTTCTGATGGTGTGACAAATTATAAGTCTCTAAAGATTGATGTAATTGATTGGTTTAAAGGAAATTATTTAACATAATGGCAGGATGATACACTGTGTGCTTGGGTTCCTTGCACATATAATTATTCTTTGGCATCTATCTATATATATAAATTACATGAAATACAGGGAGCGTGCATCTATATGAATGTATAAAAGTGTTCATGCATCCAGTTATGCATGAACATAACGTAAAATGATACTGGTAATGGCTGTCTACTTAGTATATATACATAAAAAGCAGCAGCAGCCATTGGCTAAAAATAACCTCAGATTCTTCTCTCAGGTTACCTCAACTAAGCTAAGAGCATTTGATGTAAAAAGTTGGGCTGTTGAATTCTGCTTAAGAATTACTGGTTCTCCTGGAACACTGTGGTGTAGGCTGTAGAATTCACTGGGCTGGGGACACATGAGCCACATCTAATTTTGCCCCTGATCGGCTGTGTGACATTGAGGAAGCCGCCTTGACTCCTTCACCTTCAGGCAGCAATATTGAGTCAAGTTCTTAGGTTTTCTGGGAGGGATGAGTATGGCCACTGTCAGCACAGGCATCCCCTGAACCCTTGCTGGGGCCTCTGGAAGTGCTGCTGTAGCGCTATTACCACTCCTGCATTTCCACCTAGAGCTCTGCAGGTAATGGGGAGATACTCTTCGCTGCTCTGTCTCTTGGTGTTGTAGGAGATGTTCTTGCTGTAGCTGCATTGTGCACTCTGTTGATTCGAAGGTGTTCAGCACTTGGCAGGATGGTGCTTTTTACGCCTTGCCACCTTGCTCTCAGGCACCGAATCAGCTCCTATAACATGTCGGTTGGATCACACTCTGCAGACATACATTAGAACTTAATGATACAAAAGGGAAAACTTATTGTCTAGAAGTGGCTTCAATTAAAACTTGTTTTTCTTGTCTGCTCTCCTGTGTTTGTGTCTGTGGCAGCCCACTCCCTGCAGTCAGCGAGGAGCTGCTTTTCACTGCTCTCAAAAGTTCAGCTGTTGCAATCAAAGGTAATTTTGTTTGCGCAAGATACTCATCTCCAAAGGAAGGGCCAAAAATAGGGGTGAAAGAGAGGACAGAAGGCAGATGACTTAAGTGTTTCTATTAGGCCTTTCTGACAACCCCAATAATTCTTTAATGGCTTCCTAATACAGTGTAACATCGTTATGTCTGAGAGGTTTTTTGGACTACTGTTCTGCTCATTCACTGGGGAGTATGAAAAAGAAGCGGTCACAATCGCAAGATCTCGGTATGTGTCAGTGCTGTTCTGATACAATGCTGCAACAGTGTCCAAGGTTTTATGGTTTTTACAGAAAGAGAGTAATGGGCTAAGCATTGTTACACCTAAATTCAGCTGTAAGCTTCCTCAGTAAGTATTATGCTCCCAGCACCTTTTACATAAGCAACCCCAAGTCTCCTCGGGGGGGTTTGATACCTGAGGGATCAAAAAACCCCAAAACACAAACCCAAACCGAGAAAGGGATTCTTCTGTTGCAGGATAGATTTTGCCTAGTGTGACTTTCTTTGAGACATATGGTGCAGCAGCACCTGTTTTGTAAGTATGATCTCAGTGCAGAGAGAGCAGATCCTCGAGAATAGAGGAAATTTCATATCTCCTTCTCATAATTCCACCTGGCTGCCACCTGCTCCCACATTTAATTGGCCCTGGTCCCTTGGCTCCCCACACCAACCGCAGGGTAAGCAGGAGGAAGCGGAGACAGACAGTGAGTATGCAAAGTGTTGTGGGGAAACAAAAGGGACTTCGAAAGAGCAGCTCAGCTAGAAGTTGTGCTGGTTCATGTCAGATTTGTCAGTCACCGAGGGGTGGTGACTGGCTGAAGCACCATAGCCTGTCACTTGGTGTGAAGACACAGCACAGTTTCTTGTCCACCTGGGCCCTGTAATCTCAGTAACTGGGTGTAAAACGTGTGGCAATTCACACTTGCAGAAAGATCCCTTGCTGTTTGATACTGGACCAGCAGTTTGGAAGTTCTGTAGCACAAAATAATGGTGATAACAGCTGGGAGTATCCAAATGTAGTTGGCAGTGATATCCACACACCAGGGATAAACATCCTGACAGAACTGAAGTGTTTATTTGCATGTGGATGTCACTGCTTGGTAAATTCCAACACATCTGGTTATCACTGTTGCGATTTGCCAATAAAAAGGAGGGTGTTTTGCCTCATGTTTCCCAGAACAAAGTGAGCATGGCTGCTCAGGTAAAGAAGGTCTGAGAAGCTGATGCGTAACAGATTTCTTTCCTCCTCGTCTGTGTTCACCCCCACCTCTACTGAGCTCAACCACCTTCTTTCGCTTACTTAGTATGACCACAAGTATATAACCACGATGTCTTAACTTCATCCGACCACACTGGTAACCGTGGTAAGGACTAGCAGCTTCGGAAGGAAGAGGCTGTAACAGTAGCAAGTGCCTGTGTGGACCCGTTCGGTGAGCTGAGCACTCGGTTGAAACACTCAGACCAGGCTGAGCCCTGTGTGCTTCATTGCTCAGAAGTGACTTGCAGGTTGTGGAGTGTCTGACTCTGAAGCGAGTTAAAAACTAACTTGTGTGGTAGTAATTTTAAAGCCTTCTATGTTTCAGAGATCAGTGCTTTGTAGTGGCAGGTCGCTGTTTCTCCTTTGAGAAAATTGAGGCAGAAAGGAGCAGCTCATGGTCGTTCATGGGGTTGGCATATGGGGAAGATCCCCTTGTTTGTAGTGTGGTGGATGTAGAACAACCTGTTCCTTCGGTTTTGTCCTTGCAGATTACAGAACCCTGGAATGGTTTGGGTGGGAAGGGACCCCAGTGCCACCCTGCCATGGGCAGGAACACCCCCTATTAGCCCAGGGTGCCCAAAGCCTCATGCAGCCTGGCCTTGAACCCCGCCAGGGGTCCACAGGCAGCCACAGCTGCTCTGGGCAGCCGGTGTCAGGGCCTCCCCATCTTACACAGAATGATTTCTTCCTTATAGCTAATCTAAATCAGCTCTCTTTGAGTTTGAAATCATTACTCCTTGTCTTATCACTACCTGCCTCAGTGAGATCACTCCTCTTTAAACACGTGCACAGGGTGGCAAGCTGCAGTTGAAGGCTCAGAATGCTTAAAAGAAGGACTTCTAATGCAGATGGGCCCTGAGTTATTAACATAGCTGGTATGGTTCAAGTACTAATTTTCTTTGTAACAATTATACGTTTTGCCAGGAACTGTCTGGGTAAAGTCAAGATTTGCACCAGTACTGTGCTGTAAGGTTACAAGCTTCCCGGTTCTGAGTGAGGCTCCTGACTCCTCGCTGCCCCGCGGCAGCGTTCCGAAGTGTTCCCCGTCCGTTCCTGCCACTGTAAATATGTAGGGCTAAGGCAGTCTCACTTCTTGAAGGCCAGATTTCCCCAACACCTGTTGGTGCTTTTCAGTTAGCTCAGCGGAGCCTTTTCCCGTCGTAATACTTTTCTTTTGCTGTGCAATAGAACTCTGCATTTCATTTTGGCACCTGTTTGATGGGCAGTGGATGGACACCTGATCCCTCTCAACACGCAGGAAAAGGGAGGAGAAGGACATCCGGAGGAAACAAAGCTGCTTGCATGTCATGGCATGGTGGAAGGTTCTCAGCATAGAGTTTACTTGATAATAGTAGGTGCTGGGGTCACAAGAGACACTCAGTGGAGTGTAGCTCTTGCTGATTTGCACGTTAATTTAAGCTTCTTTCTGTGTAACTGCATTTTCACTTCCTTTTCCAGAAAAATGGCAAACTGTAGATGCAGCAGCAGTGGGGAGAATCAGTGGAAGGGGGAGATAAGAAAACCACCTCAGTTTAATGAGAATGACTTGCTTTTGCTTTGGTTCCAGTGTTCCTTTCTTGTGTATAAGGCTCTAGTGGTGACTTTGATATATAGAGCAATGTATGAAAATGGATTTTACCTTATTCTTTGTCAAGGTTTGAGTTCCCTTTAATGCATGCCTACATGAGATGTCAGAAGGATGCAGGAAGCAGGGCCTTCCTGAGCTCTCTTGTAATTTGTGCTACTTATGTGCACTGTTCCTCAAGCACAGTGCCTGGCTGCCAGCGTGTGGGACAGTGTTGGATTTAGTGGAGGAAAGAGGAGGCTGAGATGACCCTTGTTTAGCTCTCACTCAGTAATGTGGTGTGTGACTTTTTGCCTCTCATCTCTCAGTTCTGAATTTATTTTAAGACATTGTAAATATTCAGAAGTGAGGGCTCAAATGGCTGCATATGTCAGTGAGTGGATGTCTACAAACACTGTCCTGGTAAGTTATTCCAAGGTAAGCTGCCTTTCTCGGTCAGTTAGAACTTCAGAGCAGCCTTGGGGTTGCTCTGTCTCATTGTTTCTGGATATAAACATATCTTTGGAGTGTGCACACGCAATCACCGTGTGTTGTTACACCTGTGGTGGGGCTGTGGCAGAACTTGTGCCATTACAGGAACCATTTCTGCTCAGCCTGTTCTTACAGGGCCTCGTTGTTTACTTTGAGGCTCCTCTCTGCTGCTGTAAAGAGGTTCTAACGCGATTTCGAATGCACTGCACAGTCCGTCGCCAGCTTCCAAGCACATAAATGGGAAAATTAACAGCTGTTTTCAAGTGTGGCTGGTTTCCTGAGGACCACCTCTCCCCCACTCTAATGGAGCACAGAGATGACAGTGAAATGCAGTAGCAGGATAGAGCGGCACGAGCTGACCCTCTAAATCATCTTGAAGTCAAACAGCATTAAAGAGCTCCCGATGCCGCCTGCCAAGTGCATGTCATTACTGCCTCTGAGTAGTGCAGCCATTTACAGATAAGGAAAGGTTCGTGCCCCTGGAGGAGTGGGATGGTGCTTACCGAGGTGTGGGTACCACTTTATAGCAAGCCAGTGTAGTATCTGTTTCTTTGCCTTTTTTTATTGTTCAGGAACAGTCCAGCTCCGGGCAGAACACCCTATTCTGAACAGAGCTGCAGGCAGTGTGTCTTGAGTGCTGTAGATGACCCACACCAGTGCTCGTACCGTGTGTCTCCTCCTGGTGTCTGGGTGCAGTTTTCCATGTGGTGTGTGTGGTATCAGAGCACAGTGAAGTTTTGCAGCCGCTTCAGTGGAAGGTGGGACTAAGGATGGATAAATTTCATTCCTTTGCCACACAAATCGTCTGTAAGCACGATCCAAATCATGTTAATCCAGATTTGTTAAAAAAGAGCCTTCCCTTTCTTCCTCTTTGGGATAGGAGTTGCTTGCATACGGTGTGTTGTAGCACCGTGTTCTTCTCCGAGTTATGTAAAAACTTTTGCAATGTTTACAGCGGAAGAGTGGGATCAATTGAAAGTTTTATAGAGAGCAAGGTCTGGTCAGCAAACTGAGAATTCTTCCTCTCTGCCAAGGAGGAAGCAAGGGTATAGATAGCCTAGTACTGTTACATGATTGCTGAACAAAGAAGGAAGTCATTAGACCACACCCTTTATGTTCCCTTCCCCTGCACGGATGTGAATTTTGGACTGGGACTTAAAGGTAGGGGTGTATTTGTTACCTAGGAAAAACCAGACAAAATGGTACAGAATCCATGCAAGCTGTTGTGCACCACCCTAATGCAATTTTGCCACCAGCTGAAACAAGAAACTATGTATGATTCTGTTTTTCTCCTTTCCATATTTATTTTTTCCATTAGCTATAGAGTCAGTTAATGTTTATACAGACTGAGTCACCCATCCCTACCCAGTCACCAAAGAATACATTTAATTCACAGCTCAAGAAGCGAGCTGAATGTTTAAATTGACTCAACCTTTGTGGAGGCTTTGATCCATTCTGGAGAAGAGTGACTAAGTGAAACCAGGGGAAGTCAGCTTGTGATACCCCAGCGGTGCGGCAGAGCCGCGGGGTCGCGCTCACCAAGAGCACTGACTGTTGTCACAAGCCGTTTGGGAGCGGCATGGCGAGTTCTGGAGCGGGGACAATGGCTGCTTTCTGCAGTGCACAGCAGTGCAGAGTGACTGCTGGGCAGCAGCCAGTGTCCCAGAACGTTTGGGGTTCTTGAGGCAGTTTTTAGAAGCGCCAGTCCCCGTGAGTGTTTGGATTGGGATACCTTAGAGGAATTCAGTTTTCACAAAGTGCTGAATAAACATGTTCTGAAAAATCAGGGTGCTGGAAACTTGTCATAGGAAAAGCCTTGCTTGTTGCCTTTTTCAAAATGTGTGCTCTTAGGTCAGGTTTTCATATGCCAAACCAATTATATTTTAAAAGTTGATCAAATCCAGTCCAAGACCATAGCATTAAAACAAGCCTTTTTCTCTGTTGTGTGTCGTCTCCGGGTGTGCGTGTCCGTCCCACGCATTACTTGATATATTTTGGAGCTCTGAAGGATTTTAATGCAGCTGGGTTTAAGGTGCAGATAACTCTGCTGTGTGTGGCTGGTTATGGGAAGAGGTATCCTTGATCTCTCCTCTAGGGACTCTCCACTATCTGGAAAATGTCCTTTCTGGGATGTAGTGCCATGCTCATGTCTCTGACCTCTAGTCCATCCCGAACCAAGTGCTTCATCAGCTTGCTTTCAGAGCCCTGGAGAAAGGGGGTAAATTGTGTCTTTTGAGTGGTGCAATTCCTGTTGTTCGTTTCTGGAGAGGAGCCAGCGATCCCTGCACACTGCCTCTCTTCTCTGCCTCTCATGCACGCTCTGTCTCTCTAGCTTTTCCCTTGCCTTTTGTGCCAAGAATGTGGTGGGGGAAGGGGGAACCGCACAGGAAATGCCTCTTCTTTTCTCTAACGACATTTCCAGCTGCATTTGGATGGGAGAATTCGAGGAGGGGGAAAGCATCAAATCAGTGGAAAATTGTTCAGCTGCCAAGTCAAACTGGTACATTTTAGCTCTGGAGACAGTAGAGCCTTTTCTCCTGAATTTTGGCCCATTTTGAAAGTTCCGTTTTTGGAAAAGCCGGGGGAAAAGAAGTTAGTGACATCAGTGCTCCTGGGTTTTATTTATATGCATATTTTTTCAGTAGAATTGAAGCTAAATTGTAGCTTTACTTTGAAAGGATGCAAGCGCAATCCCTTCAGGAAGGCTCAAGAAGGGTGATGCCTTTTTCACAGCAAGGAATGTCTGTCTGCTTGTCCATCCTTCGGTCATCTGTCCACCCACCCACCCACGTGCAGTGCCAGAACCTTCTGCTCTCCCCTTCCATCCTCCTGCTTGGGATGTTGGTTTCGTGCGGTGCCGTTAGAGCGCAGGATCAGCCCTCTCCCGCGGAGCTGGGTCGGTCGCACGAGGATGTCCGTACAGTGCATGAGGTGCCAGGGAAGCAGAGGCCTTAGCTGCAAAGTAAAATGGAGAGATGGAGGTAGGGCAGATAAAAGGTGTTTGAACCAGAGAGCATGATTTCTTTCCTTCATCTCAGTCCAGCAAGAGGGGAGTTGTCTGCAGATGGTCCAAGTGCTGCAGGAGGAGCTGGGCTTTGCCTGCAGCATGCTGAATTGGGAGTTATCTCTCTCCTTAGTTCAGTGCTCGGCAGCCTGAGATCAGCAGTTCAGTTCATGTTCAAATACTTGTTTCTTGTGCCTTGTAAGAGTATAATTTGTGGTGGCTCTAACAGAAGTGGCAAGTAAGCACTTGAATCTTTCTGAGGGTGAATATTACAATCTTAAGAGTTCAGGTGCTGTGTGTTTTGCAGTTGCTTGCCATATAAGCGGAGTTCCTTTGAGTAAAGGTGTAGTGAGACATCAAAGCTCTGCAGCAGCTTTACCTTGTGGGGTAAGAAAAAGAAAAGGAAATAAANAGCCTGGTTGTCTGCATTTAGAAAACCTATTAAAAATGCATCATGCTGAGGAGACAGTCTGCACAGTGTGTAAAAGATGGGTTGCAATGATTCTGTCTGGGTGTTTTCAACCACAGGCTCAGACAAAACACATAGGATGGGAAAGGGGGGTTGGGAATAAAATTCTGAGAAAAGTTGTTTACTGCTGGTTCTGTGGCGTTCTGGAGTCAGCCCAAAGGCGTGACTGCGGGGGTCACCGAGGAGCTGCAGCAGGCAAGAGGACACATGGGACTGGGATGGTGAGAGTGCAGGAGGAGATCTCTGTTGTGTTGCTGAGATGATACACTGATGAAGTTACAGGATGAGAGATGGGCTTCTGCTCAGCTGGACTGATCCCAGTCTCTTGAGCTAGGGCAAATGAGGGATGACTTTCTGGAAGTCACATGGCAGCACACTGATGGGAACCTCCAGTATGACTAAACCAAAACACAGGGTTTGTAAAGGGTCAGAGGAGTGCTCAGGGGTAGCAGAATGTCCTGGTGAGGTGCACGGGGGCAAAGGAGAGTCTGCCTGTCTCTGCTGTATGCAGTGGATCACGGTTAATGTCCCCACACAAAGTCTGGGGTCACCACAACATGGAAATGGAGTTCGTCACCTACAAGTGCATCCCCACGCACGCGAGCGTCCGGCCGCCATCAGGGACACGCCACACGCCTCCCCCGTGTCCCACGGGCCTGGCCGAGCGCCTGGCAGTGTGTGGCATTGCCCAGAATCCAGCTGTTGGGCCAAGGGCTTTTCCCCCAAGTTCTGCAGTTGCTGCATTTACCACATAACCATACTCTGACAGCATGGAAGAGCAGATGGAGTCTAGTACAATGCCAGCTTCTCAGGTGGTGCTCTACAGCCTTCTGTCTCTCTATCCTCCAGGAGAGGAGAGGGGAGGGAGTGTAGGAACTTCCTTCTCTCCAGGGTTGAATCACCATTTGCCCTTAGGGACCCCATAAAAGCAGGAGGCACCAGACTTGCCCGGCACATGCAGTCTTCCCCTCCTACGGGGTAATGTTTGCTCTGAGCAGTCTCTGCCCTTTTTCTTTTCCTGGATTCCTTTAGCTTGCTCCCCAGCCTTCTGTGGCCTGTCCTGTTACCCCTTGCTGCTTTCTGAGGGCACGTGGGAGGCCAGCAGGTTCACCAGGGAGGCTAGTGTTTCCTGGAGATGGGGAGGGAAAGAGCAGCCAGGGAGCTTTGAGCCTGCCCCCTTGATAGCAGGAATTGTTTTCAGTTGGCATTTCCATACTCTGTAGCTGTGTTGTTTTTCTTCCCTCACGTTGCAGAATAACTGCAATACTGCACAGTCGGGAGTTCACTTGTGCTGACCTTTTGGAATTCTTTTTCTTCAAAGGTTTGAGGCTTCTTGTGTTGAAAAGTAAACAAAAAATAGTGCACAGACTCCGAAACTCTGATAAATAATTTATTCCATTATTACTACTTCATCGTTGTCCTCTCTTGCCTTTGTTTTGTGAAGATTTTTTTGAAATGAATGTTGTGCAGTGATGAAGCAGAGCAGTATCCAGCAAGGTATGTTCTCACAGCCTCTTCACTCAGTCTGCTCCTTTTGTAAGTGTAAATCCTTGTTTAGGCAGAGAACTGTACAATAAGCTACTCATGGCTTTTGACACATAGCTGAGCTGTACTTAATATGTGCAGTGGGTCAGGGCACAGAAGAGAACTGGGTTTTGTTCCTGGTTGTACTGGCTTTTTGAGGCAAATTATTGTGTTCTTTTACATCTTTTTGTCCAACTGTGGAAGGGCAGTTAAAAACAACTGGTCTATATATGTTCATTTTTATGTGTGCGAAGTCATCTATGAGTGATGTGTGCTGCAGCAGGGTAAACTGTCGTGACAAACTGCTGCTTACGCAGCGCGGTTCCGTGAACACTGATTTTTGTGTCATGTTTGAATGAGTCCTCAATGATCTGTGCTAGGTACTCTTTCACAATATTATCATGTTTGTTTCATACATGCATGAGAACATGCTACATGGGTTCAAGGATCATCAGGGTAGAAAAAGAACTCCAGAGCCCTAATTTGCGGTATTGCATGATAGTCTGAAGATGGTGGACCTTTTCCTACGTCCTTCTGGCCATCCTTGGTTTCTGCTCATAAAATGTTGTGGTTTAAGGTGTGAAGTCTTCTGTGTACCAACACCCCCTCCCGCCCTGCCCCTTCTGTCACTTGTTAGCTGCAGCCATTGACTTTATGTATTAGAAAGATGTGACCCAAATAGAACAACAATTTAAGGTCAGTTGGTGCTTTTCAGTGTCCTTTTTGAAACTTGGCTTAGAGGAATTTGTGAAAGGCTGGGGCAGCCTGTGTCGTGCTGTGCACCAGCTCTGGTAGTGATGCTTCAGAGGAGCTTCAGAGGCAGTGGAGGGATGTCCAGTGGGGCACGCTGTGACATACACCGCGGGCCTGTGGACACCGAGGAGCCGGATCGGAGCAGCAGATAACCACAAGGACTCACTCCTCATTTGTTTTCAGTTTTCTTCCATACTGTCTCAGCTTTGGAGTGAGCTGTTATTTTTATTGGCACATGGAGATTGATGAAGCTGGAATAGCAAAGGTATATGGTAATGTGAAAGTTGATGAGGCTATTCTTTTAATTGCAAAATTGTTCTTAAGCTGACTGGAGGCGGTAAAATTTCCAAAATAAGATACTGTGTTTGTGTCAGTGGAGTCTGATGCACAGAACCTTTGACCGCCCTCATGAAGTTCACCTCCATACTCTAAGGGAAAGTGAGAAAGGAAAAGATAATATTTACTATAAGAGATAAATATTTACTGTGTTTGGGTTGGCACACAGTGCTGATAGAACCTTCAGAGCTGCGTAAGCATCTTCCAGAGCCAGGGCAGTGCCAGCCAGCAGCGGGCCTTTCCCAGTGCTTCTCAGGAGTGTGTTCCCATGGGAGTCAGCCCAACCTGGGGCACTCTCCCAGGGCTTCTCCAGGTCCTCTCGGCCGGGCCGCCCTGCCCTGTCCGAGAGGAAGACACATGACAGCATCTGGACTAGCTCACCACTGCATGGAGCAGCATTGTGGAGTTGCTGGCATTGGTAATCCTGTTCCAGAAACACAGGCCTTCTGCTGTGGATGGGAAGGCACCGAAGGCCGAAGGACTTGAAGGGATGGATGATGGATGGATGGATGATGGATGGATGGATGGATGGATGGATGGATGGATGGATGGATGGATGGATGGATGGATTTCTGCAGATACTCCCTCAAGGCACTGGTGATTTTGCTTTGGTTGTGTTGTCACTCAGGAAAGATAACTCCTGTGAATTCGTGGTTACTCAGAAGGGTTGTGTGGCGCAGAGTTTTGGGGAAGGGATGTTAATTTTAGACCTGACTTATACTGGAAATCTTTGCTGGTCTACTGTTGCCACTAATTTTATTTCTCTCTAGAATCCAGCATAACCTTTTTGAGAGTTGCCTTTGTGTTTATCCCATGTCACAGATGTCTTTTTAATAGGGAACAGAATGTATTTAGGTCGAGCAAATTATTGAGCAAATACTATTTTCATCGAAATATGAATGAGGTGTTCGGGTTTTATTCAAGGGTCTTAGGATTATTAGTGTTCTGAAAGACACTGTGAGCCCGGTACAATCTGTGTCTGGATACCTGATGCCTCCTCTCCTTCTAAGGGCTCATTCCCCTGCTGACTGCTGGGGGTGGGGGAACAAAAGGAGGCAGATGAAAAGCAAGGAGTTAGCAAAGGCTTTGTTGCTGTAAACCTGTGTCTGTGGTGTGGCATAGTGGGCACAAGGCTGTTCTTTCCTGGACAGGCATCGCAGCACTGGACAGATGGGGCCGATGCCTTTAGCAGCTTAGAGCAGTACCTTGAAGGATCAGATGTGCTTGGCAGCCTCTGGGTATCCTGGACATTTCTTTCCATGTCTCCGTGTTTCTCTTGAGTCTGCCTCGGGCCAGGCTGTGTTTGTGGAGCTGGAGGCTGGCTCAAACTTGCTGTTATGTCGGTTCCTATGGAGGAAAAAAACAACATAGGGGTTGCCAGCCCTGGAAGAGTATTAAAAAAGGAGAAGGAGGAAGGGGTGGGGGAGGGTGGTGAGGGGAGTATGGGGTGGAGAAGAAATGTGATCCTCATGTGCTCTTAAGGTGAAATCTTGATTTCACTCCTCTCCCCCCATTTGTGGATTGTGGGTGGTGGTTTTTGACTTCCCAGGCTTGCAAAGTCAAAGTGAAATCTGTGTCTCTGTGGGCTTTCAGCAGGGGTAGCTTGTGACCCTGCAGCCAGCTCAGTGAGAGCTGAACCCAGCTGGTGTGTCCTGCCCAGCAGTATGGGAAACAGATTAGGGTTCACCCATGGTAGATCACAGAGGTGCTTTGGGTTGTATTTCTGTCAAGGCCTCTGGATGATTTGCAGAACTAGATGTTAATGGAGCGAGTGTTTCACGCAGGAGTCGAAGCTCTCCCTCGCCTCTGTTAGATTTTTAAGTCAATCTCTGCAAGCTTCGTGCTCTGCTGTTTTAGGAGTCGTTTCAAATGGCTACCCCTGGCTTTCCATCTGCATTGTAAGTTACATTTTAGTAGGTGTGTTTCAGCAGGATCCTCTGGCATCAGATAAAAGCCCTGCAGCTTTGCCGTTAATGGAAGTGAATGGGTTTTACCGTCTTGCCCTGTCTGCCTGGTGGAGGGAGGCTCTCCTAAGATCTCTGCCCTGGGGAGTTGGTGCAGCTTCCTGTAAAGTGGCATTACGTGTTCCCATCGGGATGCAGAAGGAACCAAAACAAATCAAGAAGAAACTATGAGATTAATATGCAGGGCTCCATGCTCCTGAGAGATGTCAGCTTTTAAATATATCACTTCATGGTGCTGTGTTTGGGTGATTTCCGAAGTTCTCTGTGTCTCAGTTAGTACCAGAACACGCCAGCTCCATCCAGCCATTGATACTGACCTGTCCTGGCAAAGCCCTGGCACGTGGGCGGCACGCGGCGGGGCTCGGTCAGTCTGGCAGGGTTTGGTCCTGCCTTCCGTAGCCTTGGGCTGCTGTATGACTGGAGCTGAGACCCCCACCCTCATTTCACTCACGACAGAGACTCAAGCAGTCCTGAGCAAGAGCTGGTGTTCTCTCTCTGCAGTGCCCCAGACCTCAAATTGGAAACAAATTTTAGGGTCTTCATCTGTCAGTGTAATAATTCAAACCTGGACCGAGGACATTGACATTTGGAAACTAGTTTTCTGACCAAACCTGGAGCTGGCTTTCAGGGAGGCTGGGAGCAATTTATGGTTAGGTGTAAAAACCAAACACCATTTCTGTTCTCCCTCTCCCCCCCACCCGAGGTTTGGTTTTATTGCCTTCAGAAATAGTCAAGGGACATATATAGGTGTATATATAGCTGAAGTAAAAAACCCTATCGGTGCAATTTCTCATGGCAGAATATTGAGTTGTTCCTCATTATAAGGAATTTCCCTTTTTAAGACCTGAAGGTACCTACCTCAGCAGAGCTGAGTCCTACAACTTCGGCATCGTGGCCGTTAAAAGAAATCATTAGCTCTTGGTTGGGAGAACTGTCCCGTGGTGATAAAAGTGTGTCACATTTTGGGCTCTTCTTGCTTCCATGTTTTACATTAGAAATCAAGGCCAGTCAAGGAAAAATTCTGTCCTCTATGGGCATAATTATTTGCACCTTAGGGCTCAGTACAATTCCTTTAACAGGTAGATGATATTCTCAAAAATGTTCACAAAGCATGCTTTATTTTCTATATTGTTTTTACAGAGGAAAGATAGTTTAAAAAGAAAATAAGAATGTTGTGCTAAAGACAATCTCAAGGTAAATGTGTGCTTGCTTCAGGCACTCCAGTGTACCTTTTCTTTTTTACTAAACAGAGACAGTTTTCTTTCTAAGCAATGTTGTGTCTGCCTGCTGTGTTGCCAGTGTTCTCACCTGGGGGTAAGCCAGGTGGAAGTACAGACAGAGCGGATCACCGTCGCGTCTGGCCGACAGCAGAAGGTGGTTCTGTGGTAAGACAGGACGGACGAGCTCACATAGGATTTCACTATAGCTTGTGTTGTTTTCATGGCCCATACCTATCTCACTGAAGTGTGGCTTTTCCCTTAGGATGTCCTGGTGGCCTGTAGGATGTCCTGGCATGTTTGCACAGTGTCACTTTGAAGAGCATGTTAGGTGCTCTAATGAGGAAATGAGGATTTTCTCCACGTAGTTGTTGGTTTCAGAACAAAGCCTCGAACGCTGAGGAAACGTAACCGCCTTTGCCCTTCCATTGTGTCAGTGCAGACACCGACTGCAAGAGAGGCAGTCTCAAATATCTGAGTTGCAACATGGACTGGAGGGCGAGACTCTGCTCTTGGGACACTTCTTGTTTCACCAGCCACGCCTGGACTGGTAGAGGAGGGCAGAGTGTGCCCTCACACAAAGGCTGTGCCTCAGCTGGGTGCTTGGGCCGTGGGGACAGGTGTCACTAGAGCCTAGTGCACCCGGGAGCCTGCTCAGGGCACGCTCATATGTGGCTACAGTAAATACATGTCTCTGTCGTAACTGCTGATAGTGTGTAGCTGGAGACGTGATACAGCAGCAGCATGCACGTGCACAGAGAGGTCCACTGCTTGCTCAGAAACTGTGGTGAGGGGGCACAGGTCAGCAGGGCTGGTGGAGCCCTTCCCGCTCCCATCTCCTCGGTTCCTCACACCCCCCTCAGGAAACACTGGCCTCAGCTGGCAGCTAACGCATGGCAAGAGTTTGTTTTTATTTCTTGGAATTCAGGAGACCTGAAATCTCTGTTAAATGTTAACTTTCAAAAGACACGTGCATCAGCGTTCTGAGCCACCACTAGTATGGAAACAGAGATGATAGAGTAAAAATTGAGCTAGATTTTGTCCTTTCCCAGTCTTCTGTCTCTTCCTTTCCATGTATCTCTGTATGACCTGGAGAACAATCTGCAGACACCTGAGCACCACCTAGTAACCACGTCGTTTTACTTTTAGTTTGATCACAGAAGAAATGCAACTGGTGAGGATTTAATCCCATTCCCTGTTTATGCTTTGCTTTTTTTTTAAAGAATGTTTTAATTTAAGTTATTATGGTGGTTGCCATAGGAAGAAAACCAGCCGTTTAGAGAGACATTTGCTGAAGTGTTGACTCATAGATTGAGTGCTAAATAGGTGTTTAAGTGTTTGCTGAACTGTTATCAAAAATGGCACAAAATGTCTCTCTCCACTCAGTTTGTAAACTGCATATGCATATATAATTAACAAAGAGACCTTGTTAAATAGACAGTTTTGACCTTTGAAAGGAAAAGGAAAAATCTAGAATTTTACTTTCGATTTAAGCAGCTTCTTATCCAGATTAAGCTTCGTTCTGTAAAGACCCGAGGGAAGGAATGTCTTCCTCTTGCCTTAGTTTGTTACTTTCAAGAGTTTCAGCTAGTCATTTTAAATTTTTTCTCCTCTTTTTTCTCAACAACAGTTTGGAATTACTCCAGGTTTATGTCAAACTAGGAAGTTGCATAGACAATTGAATGAATTGAATTTATGTTGAATCCTCTCCCACTTCTGAGTATTTATGGTTAGGGAGGATAATCAGTGCGAGTGGATGGTCTGAATTTTTCCCCCCAAGTTTTCTGTGACAGTTGTGTAAATCTGGAATGGCTCCATTGACATTGTCTTGGCATTCACTTGTTGACATTTATTTCTCTCTATGCTAATAGTAGCATGTCCCTTTCTGATCTCACCTCATGATTACAGGCTCCATTTCACAGTAATACCAAGACCAGATTCATTATTATTCCTACTGTAGTAGCGGCTGGAAACCAGAATCATGACCTCTGTGCTTAGTGCTCTGTAAATGCAGACAGGCATTTACTTCCTTACTTCTTGAAATCTAATTTAGCAGAAAATTAAGCAAATGAATGAGACTGTTCAGAGTACAAAGGTAATGAGGAGGTGTAGTCAAGATAGCTGTTGCACAACCCGACTGTGTCATCACAATACTGACTATATGTATATAAATGTAAACCAGATCAACTCCTTTCACATGGCACAGGCTTGCAGTGCACCTGGAACCATACTAGGCATGAGAACAGAGAGCGTTTAAAATAGAGGGATATAGAGGTTTTGTGGATAAGAAACTCCTCCACAGCTTGGAAGATTGTGCCCCAAGTGTTTGCTGTGATACTTTGTGAAATAAAGTTGTTTGTATCTGGGGGAGTACAGAAGTGATGGGCTAATCAGAGGTTTTGGAGTTTGTTTTTTCCTGCTGTTAATGTTTTAAAGATGAATTCCAAAGCACATCAGCCACATAGCAGAAACAATACCTACTTTGCTCTCTCTCACTCCCATGGTATCTGTGTATTCCATCATTCCAGCTGTTAACATCCAATCTGGGCAAAAACATTTGCTTCTTAAAAAGATTGTTTATACTGAAAGCATTTCCTACCTTACTGTAAGTCTAAATACACCGGTAAACTATACTGACACAACAGAAATGGAAACAGCTGTCTTCAAGTTAGCCCAAACTATAGGAGTTGTGCCTTGAGTGTTTATAGTGCACTCTGAGATCTCAAGGAAGGCTCCTCTGGCTCTAAGTATCCTTTTAATTTACACAGATGTTTCTTCATCATCTATTCTTTTCAGGCTGTTGGAATGATCAACAATTTAGTCTAATTGTGCTGGATGTTTGGGTTGTAAGGCTGTTTATTTTGTCTTTATGTCTGGAATATTCGCTCTTTCAAGGACTCGACTCCACAGACCGCACGTGATTTAGAGAGGAACGGGTTGTGTGCTTGCTAAAACCTTGAAGGTGATGTTACCACGCCTGGTTTCAAGCACTGTTCCTGTGCTCCTGGCTCTGCCACGTGGCAGGTGGCTTCACTTGTCCACATGCCACGTGTGTAACATGGCAACAGTGCTAATAATTACCTGTTAGTATAATGGTTTCTGATGTGGGGATAAGGAATCACTGCTATTCTGCTCATAGAATCGTTTCCCTTTTCGGGAGACTAGGATGCCTGTAGTCAGTTCCTGCACTGCTGCGTCTTCTGGGTCTCATTTTCATAAATGAAGCCCAAATTTGGCAAAATAACGAACTGAGCATGTTTTGCCAAGCTATGATAATGTTTGTCATTGAACAAATGAACAGTTAATGGAGGAACTGGGGTGTTTTACTGTCCCAGCACCAAGAACGTGGGCGTTGGAGCGCAGAGCTCGTGGTGGCAGGTCTTGCCCAGGAAAGCTGTGGAGACCTTCGTCCTTACAGACTGTCACAGAGGGGGTTTTCCTGTTGCTTGATGAGTTTATACTGAGCTCTTTCTGAAGGGGATTTCTAGAACATTTTGTCTGTCTGATTGAATTTTTTTCCCACATTAGTTTGTGTTCATGCTCGTAAATAACTTGTGTATACAGTGCAAATACCTAGAAGCTGTTGTGCTTACAGAGCTAAATATTTGACTTGTGTGTTGTTCTTGAATCCTTCATGCACAGTACACGTGGGAAATCATTTTAAGGTCTAGAGCCTATGTATGTCTTGTTGGCACAGCTCTGTCTCAAGCCATGCAGTGCAGTGCCCCCAGTTGTTGTGTTAGCCCTGAGTTCACAGCTGGTGTATTTCAAGGAGATCATTTCAGGTGCATTAGTTGCAGTCTCTCACTGTCCATTAATAGAAGAGATGGGTTTATTGGGGTTTTTTGAGGGTGAGGGTTGTTTGGGTTGGGTTTTTTCTCTCTCCCCCCCCCTTTTTTTTTTTCTTCCTGATAAAAGTTACATTATTAAT
Organism: Heliornis fulica; assembly: GCA_013399135.1. Taxonomy (NCBI): domain Eukaryota; kingdom Metazoa; phylum Chordata; class Aves; order Gruiformes; family Heliornithidae; genus Heliornis; species Heliornis fulica. The sequence continues at coordinate 17,912 of VXBZ01000905.1, forward strand.
AATATGGTTTTTGTTTAGCAATTAATGTATTGGCCATAAGTAAACACTCATGATGGTTCCTGGGGCTGATGAAGCCACCAGCTCGGTGGGGATGGAGTGGGTGCTCCTTGGTGAGTTCAGTCTGGTGTGCCTCAGTCTGAGGAGGAAGCTGAGGATGATCCTGGCAGCTGCCTCTGAGCCCTGATGGAAATGAACTTTCTTATAACTGAGGAAGGCAGAGTGAAGAGTAACTAAAAGAAGCAGTGGAGTACTTATTCCCTTTTCAACAAATCCTATGGATCTTTTATAGCTGTAATCAAACAACCCTTCTTCACCTCCCTTGATCACGATAGCTAATCAGTTGTCTAGGACAACTGATATGTAATAAAATACCAGTTAGTGCAAGAAAACCCAATGCCTGGAGAAGCAAAGAGCCTTTAATGATTGTAAGACTATTATTTAATCCCAGTATGTTCCTTGGAGAGTTCCTGAGTTTATAGAAGTGTCTCAGTCTACAATACATTAGGTTTGCAATTAATAGCTAGTTTTCACTGATTAAAAGTATTTATCAAGCAACTCAAGATGTCACATTTTAACACAACTAGCAAGTGCAGATGAGTGTGTGACATCTCGTGTTTATCAACAAGAGAGGTGGTTTTGCCCTGAAGTTACTCGTGTTTGTAGTGTACACACAGTTGCGTTGGTGGAGATGGGGCAGAGGTGAGCAAAATGGACTTTCTGTTCTTAGGAGTCCAGTCTCTAAATTCTTCCCTAGACTTGAGGACTTTATTCAGCAAAAGTGTTAGTTTTCATTATTATCATGAATTATGATTTGAAAGACTGCAGACAACCAGATAAAAAGCTTGTTTATTACGTAACATTTGAAATACATAAAGCCAGTGGGTCGGTTTGAGCTGTGGGACTTTGGGAGCTTTTGGGGAGATTGAGAGCTCTGTGCCTGGTGTGTGCTTCCCCACAGAGCTGGCCAGTGCTTACAGGGTTTCCTGTTGGTTTCAGTGTAAATCCCTTAACTTGGTTTGTGTTGTATTTCTGACAAGTACTTAGACCAAATTTTCGTGGTAATGTTGTGGCAGTGGTTGATGGTTGTGTAGGTTGCAGTCAGGTGTGATCACTGGAGCACAGGAAGGGTTGTGTACTACATGTTTACTCGGGGCTGTCCAGCGGACGTGAGGAGTGGTCAGTGGTGGGACTTGACCTTCTCCAGAGCAGGGCAGGCCTGGGGCGTTGCTGCTCTGGTCTGTGGGCCAGCAGGGTGGCAGTGTCACGGGTGGTAGCCAGCAGTAACAGTGTAAGCAGTGCTCTCCTGCTATTTCAGCCACACAGCCACTTAGCTCTCCTTACTGCCTGACCCGTTCTGTGAAGTGTTGTGGGGTTTGGCTAACACTGTGCCACAACCAAAGCACCAAACCGTCCTGAGGACAGCCTGTAAAAAGGAGGTTGCCTCTACTGCTGTATTTTCTGCTCTTTCCTGGGGTGAAGTGGACAAGACAGTGCTTTAGGGGAACGTCACAGCGTCGTGCTGCCTCCGTGAGAGGTCTCTGATCGTGTGTGCTGCTGTGGCTGCTGGTGCATCACATCTTGGGAAATGAATAGTTAACACCTGGCAGCTAAGAAGTACATCTGTGAAGAGGGGAATGTTTGTATGAGACATGTGTGGGAGGAGGAAATCACGTCCCCCCACTCATGCCCACCCTCCCTGTGCCCTGGGTAACGGATGTAGTGGCAGTTATGCCACGCAGTGTCCTCGTGGATTAGAATGCTGGGTGCCATAATGACTGTCAGGCTGTTTCTGGGATACATCAGGACTCTTATGGTGGGGCATCTGCCTTTCCTTCCAGTAGCATTGTACAACGGACAGTTCCTAGGGGAAGAGGAAAGAATGGGATACTGTGAGGGGTTCTCATCCCTAGTGCAGGTAACTTACATTTCTGTTTGAGGTTTGGGAGGTTTCACAGCCACTTCCAGTGAGCTGGAGGGGACTTCTCCTGTCCAATGTTCAGTAGCCTGCAGGGTGAGCACAGCCCTGGATGCTTTTTTATGTCTGAGGACCAGCATTGGACATCTTTGAAATCTTTCATTCCCTACTCTGTTTTATTTGGCTTTTCTTCTAAAACTGTGAGCAGTAGCACGTCCTACCCTTTCTCAGCTTTCCAAAAGTTCCTTGAATTCCCTTTTCTTCTTATTTCACCTAATGTTCTCTTTCTTCTTTCCTCCACCCCCCCTTTGATCCTTCCTTAGCATATCTCATCATAATTAAACTATAATGTATAATTCATTATTCCTTGCCAAACCATGAATCTTTTGCATGGGGAGGGGGAAGAGAGAGAGAAATTTGAACAAATAAAAGGGTTTATTTTGCATGGAAACTTGGCAGGCTTTCACGTGCCAGCTTCCAGACACAACTAATACTGGGCTTATTTTGCACAGAGGGGCGATTTAAAGAAATATACCTCATGCTAGAAATAATAGAACATATTTTCTTCTTGTTACTTCTCCTTTACCACCTTCAAACTTGTGTATTTTGCAGCAGATTACTACTACTAACGTTCCTTTTGCATCTCTTTAAGCGTAATAGCCAGTGGTAAGACCTCGTCCCCGTTGCTCTTTTCTGTGTGCAAACAGTGGAAATGCTTTGTAGTTCTGCCTAGGGACCCCTGAACCCTTTGCTTGAATCACAGGCTCCCCATGGGTGGGCTTAAAGTGCTGCTAGCATGAACACAAGACACAGGTACGCCCCGGGTGCGTGGCCCTGCTCCCGCCTTTCAGCCGTGCTCACGGTACAGGCGCCAGCTCTGTGTGCTGCCCAGGGCTTGCCCCTTGTCCGGCAGGCACAGCTGGATGGGTACATCTGTATACACTCTGCAGCCTGTCAGCATTCCATCAGACATGGACAGCTGTCCCCAAGTGTGGGAATACTAGAAGAGCATTTTAAAATGCATAATGTCACTTTGCTGATCGCTAAGGTGCTGTAGTATAAAATACAACAGAATGTGGGTTCAGATCTTTCTGGTTTTCTCTGCTGGTCTCCCATAACTCTGAAATGCCTTGGTTTAAAAATGTTTTGCAGGCCCCTTATGTATTTCATTTCATTGAAGGTGGGAAAATGTCCAGCCAGTGACTGACATTTTTTTGGAACTTGTTCAGACGTTTTACTTAGCTGGGATGGAGAGGGTTCTTACATCTGGATCCGAGCCAGCACTCCCTGTGCTGCAGAGCTCCTGCTGGCTTCTTACTGACTTTTTATTCTTAAATTTATAAAGAAAAAAAAAGAGAGAGAGAGAGCACTAAGAAGTACAGCAGACCTGAAATACTTTGTTTGTGTGTTGAAGCTGCAAGTTGTGACTTCAGAACAGGGAGGCTCCTGCTCCCAGCTTCCGATTTGCCTTGTCCTGCTGCACCGCCTGGGTTTCCTTCTGCAGAGCAGTGCTGGCTGGGGTCCTTCAGGTAGGAGCAGTCACCCTGAGCAGACCATGCCTTTTCTTTTGTCAAGCCCTCACTGAAAGTTAGGTAACTTCCCAAGTGAAGGATTTTGGAAGACCCCGTTAAGCCCTGTTCTGAAGCTGGTGTTAAATGCTGAGCCTGAATTGGGACCTCATTCCAGGAAAAGGAGATGTGAACACCCCAGAGGGAGTCTGGGTGTGTCCCAGAAGCAGCAGATTTTCGACAGCGAAACCCTCCCGGTATCTTTGCAGAAGGGGGCTTGGGAAACTGCCTGCCTGCAGGCCTGCTGCAGCCAGTGCTGGAGCAGCTCTCAGGCAGCTCTGTGATTTGGAATGGGAGTGACGTCAGTTCTTCTGGCCATCTGGTTAGAAAATCTAGTTGTAACTGAAAATATCCAGCCCTTTTTCTTCATTGCTAGGTGGTGACTACACACTTATGTAATTTAACAGCTCAAATTCTTTTCCATTCTGGTGATCTCTTCACGAAGTCATAACAGAGTGGATGCTACTGCAAGGATATCATCTACCTATTCAACATTAACAGTTTGTTGTCTAGAGGGTAACTGCTTCAGAGGGAAGCACAAGGACAGGGTTGGAAGATAGGATTCTGTTTGTTCTGGTGCTAGTTTGGTATGTGACCTTGGACAAGTACGTTCCCATTTTTCTACCTCAGTTTCCCCCCTTATTAAAGAGTGATAGTGACGCTTCCTATCTCACAGGCATTGTTAGGGTCTCATGAGTCACGCTATGAACACTTCAGGAGGCTGCCAGCTATTGGTATAATTACTGCCTGAAGTGTTCTGCTCCTTTCCCACTTGTTTTTTCCATTTTTTTTCCGCTCAGCACATCCAAACATCCCATTTTAATGCTGTTCTTTAAATACTTTTAGAGCCTGACTGCTCCTCCTGCAGAGGTTGCAGACTGGATTATAAAATTGTATTGATGAAAAATATGCATGAAAATGCCCTCTGATAGTGTGTGAGAAGTAAAGGGATGCAGAGATGTCAGCCATTTTGTAACGCCTTTTGTAATGGCCAAACCCAGAAAAGCCCAAGAACAGGTTGTACACTCAGAAACTCTAAAAATCCCCTTATAAACTCAGTGTTCACGTAGAACATTCATCTTGGATTTGCTCACATTCTTCACAGATAAAGTTCCCAAGCAGAATAGCCACAGTACCCCCCATTTCCGCTAATTCTTGATGGAAGAGTTAAATGTGTTTGGGCACTGACCCCCAATGCCTGAACCAAGCATCCTTTCAGTCCTTGCACCCCCCAGTCCAGGCCCCGAGCTCGGCCCAGCCATCTGGCTGAGCTCTCAGGTGCTGCTGTGACCATGGGAGCAGAACTGATGCTGCCAGAGAAAAGCATGATGGAGAAGTTGCTGGGCAGAAGCTGATGGTTTAGGATCTAAGAAAAAAATTACTTTTTGCAATTTTGTTTTTTAAGATTCTCAGGTGATGTGTTTTGGAGTTAACTGGGGGCAGAAGGAGCTGCTCTGTTTTATTACTCCAAAGGAGTGGGTGCAGGGGACGGGATTGCAACACAAATGATAAATAAAAAGCAACTTGCTCAGCGGAAATAAGGAATGATCACATTGTTCTGCTCCCTCCACTGTATATAAAGCAAGCAAACTCCTGGTGTTGAGGTAGAGGGATTCAGAAGTGAAGAGTGCAATGTAAAACCAGGCAGCAGGTCTTCTGAAGGAGTAACAGGCACCGAGACACTTCGCTGCATGTAGGCTGGGGCCTGAACTTGCCCTACACCAGCTACTTTGATAAAAGACTCTTTTATTCTGTAAATACACGGTAGCTCACCCTGCAGTGGTGATGGGGAAGCTGTGTCACTGAATGGAAAGCTACCCAAGGTTTATTCTGGCTCTATAGGAATATATGTCTGTTGCCATAGAGGACCTCAAGTACTGTATATTTGCCTCTTGACGTACTTGCTTATGTGCCACTGTTCCTGTGATCCTAAGAAATAAGTTGGGAGGATCAGTTGTCAGTGAATACATAACAAAGAGAAAAATTCCTGGTCTTAAGGAAAGTTGTGTATGCAGGAAATGTCCTCATTTGTATAATATCAAAAACACTCCCTGTGTAGTAATCCTTTTCTTTCCCAAAAGCTTTTCCACCTGTCATGCCTAGATGAAAATTTAAATGACGGTTCAGCTGGCCATAGCACCCACTATTATGGAACAATAAATCTCTGTATTGCATCTCTGTTATAGAGCTCCATTTTTCTACATTAATACCAAGTTGGAGCTCTAGAGCTTACATTTATTTTCCTAAAGCACTAGAAAGAATGATTTCATATGGGGCGGGGGGGAAGGAGTGGGAATTACTCAGTGGTTAGGTTTAATTGTTCTGAATCCTTACAGTGTTTCATGAGAAAATGTACTGAGATGTGCAGTACAGTGGGAAATGTGATGGAAAGGTATAATTTGACCACCTACCACTAGCAGCTGAAAAGTACTTCTAAGGGCTGCATGCCTATCAGGATTAATCACCATTTCATTATCGAAAATACCTTCCTTTTCACTCCTGCAACCCTTCATGACGGGCTCTAGGCTTCAGAAGGTGTTTGCTTGAGGTAAATAGGAGTTACAGCCCAACTCTGCCCCTGAGCACCTTTTGTTTGGTGCAATTTTGGAGTCTTTTGCTGTGGAAATTGCCTTGGTAGAAGAATGGGGAGAAGGGCTGGAAGGGCCAGCGTCACCCATCACAAGCAGCGTCCCATCTCTAGACAGTTTATGGCCCCCTGTCTCGTCATTTACCTCCAGCTGAACTCTGGCGGTGGACGTGGCCAAGGGTTTCATCTGGACAAGAAAAAAAGAGCATTATTGAGAGGGGCTGACCTTTCCATCACCCTGCTCTGTCGTCATGGTGCTTTTATAGCATTTGTCTCTACCAACCCCTTCCCTTTTCTAAACCACAATAATTCTCCTCCTCCTCTCCCTCCATCCTCCCAGGAGACTCGGTGGTTTCTCTTTATTTTCAGACACCTGCACTGCTGCACTTGTCCCCTAAAATCCTGTGAGCTCCTGGCAGAAGCTGAAAGAGTCAGGTTTGGTCCATCAGCAAAGGCTAGAGGCTGTGGGTTTCCCTGTCTCCTGGGTATGTGCTCAGTGCCTTGCTGAGCAGCCTTAGGAGGGAGACCCAGACCAAATAAGCCTTGGAAATTGATTTCCTTTTCGCTCCGACAAGAGTGGCTGAGGGTGTTTTGCATGGCATTTGTGCTACAGGAACATTTGTTTACAGATACAGTGCCCTTTAGTTCGTAGAGCTGGGAGTCTGGTGCCTTTCCTCTGATCTTAAATCCTTTTCAGTAGTGGGCAATAATCCCATTGAGCCCAGCATTCTTTTCCGGAAAAGACTGTAAAGTGTATTAAGGCACCAGGCTGGCAGCACTGATGGAACAGCTCTGGCAGAGCAGATCTCTTGTGGACACCTGTGTGTGGGTCAGTGGTGGATGGTCAGTGTGTGGCCCTGGTACATGTGTCTGTTACTGTGAGAGAGAAGCCAAGGCTGAAAATGAGATTACCTGTTTCATCAAGCAGGGGGTAAGTACATGTGTTGGGTTTGGTCAGGGCAGTGGTAGCAGTGAAAATGTCAGTTTATTACATTTCCTTTTTGTCTCCTTACCAGTGTGCCTGGCCAGTCTAGGAATGGAACAGTGCTGTTTAAAGCACAGATTTTCAGAGTACTGGGAGGTGGTGTGTTCCCCTGGGGTCCTGGTGCTGCCAGTGCAGCGTGTAACTGCAGGGTGGCACATGAGCCATTCTCAGGGGAAACCGAGGGGCATCAGGCCGGGCAATTTGCATTCAGGAGGTTTGGTTGTTGCTGGATTCCAGGGAATATTCTGTATTCCACATCAGCAATTTCACCTGTCCTGCTCCAGTATGTGCTGCACAGTCTGGACCCTTTGTGCCATTTGTTCAGGCTGTTGTGATCGCCTGCACTGTTCTTCCTGCGGCCAGCAGGAGAGTGGGCATAACTCCAGGGGATCCCTCGAGTCACCTTCCTTCACTGAGGGTTCACGATACTGGAAAACACCTCGAGCAGAACTTCTGGAAACCTGGTCATCTGTGGGCAGCCCCGTTGCCAGGGGCACTGGTTCTCCTACCCACCTGACTGGTGTCGATGCAAGCGCGCGGGGAGCTGGGGGGTCAAACTCCCCGTACCGCTGCTGTGGAACTTGCTGGAATTCAGGGTGGAATTCAGGTTTAGCTGTTCACACCAGAGTCAAGACACAGGCTTAGAGGTGAGGATGGCTGAATGCTGACGAAATATTTCTGCCTGAGAACCCGGCATACCTGTAGTAAAGTGGAGAGTGCAGTGAGAGCATCGTGCTCGTGCAGTCTGAAAGATTCATCTCTTTGTGCTTGGAAATTAAAATCTGGATTTTGCTCAGACTTCTGCTGATCGTTGGAATTGAGTAGCATACAGCTCAGCTGACAGATTTGTATAGGGCCTGATTGAAACATTTCTGTTACAAATAAATGTGATGCTGGGATGGTAAGAAGGGTTAATCTCATTGGGTCACTCGAGGGGACCCTTGGCTGGTAAGACAGCTGCATCCTTCCCCAGGTTGTGTCCCCACTGTTTTTATTTTGCACCTTTGCAAATCTTAATCTTTGTAGTAATCATACTTACTAGGCATGAGGCTTGAATGTAAGCCAATAAAAAGAAGAAAGCAGAGGAGCTGCTGCCAGGTTACTCCACCAGCCCTGTAGATGGCTTATTGATAAGCCGTGGGCTGTAAGCCAAGGCTCCCTACCCTCTGAGGGATCGAGCCGGTGGAGGGGATGGGAGAGGGGAGGTGCTTGCACTGTGCAGGAGAGCCAGACAGGAAAATTGATTGTTGCTTTAATGTGATCTGACATAAGGGAAAGTGGAAGTAGAGGACAGAAAAACTGCAACCTCAGCAGTGCATTAGAAGCACTTTGACTTTACAGAATATACTGGTGTCCTCTTTCTGTGCCGGAGACGAATCTGTGGAGTCCTTCTGGGGAAGAGAGAGCACTGGATTATGTGTAGTTCAGTTGCACAGTGTCTTACTAGGACTGTACGTGCTAAGGTGACGTTAGTCAGACTGTTGGTGTTTCCCACAGAATTGTAACCTCCTCTGAATAGTGCTGTGAGTAAAACCACTAGGGTGGACTGGGTCAAGTCCCCACAGAGCAGGTACCGTGATTCAGGCACTCAGCTGGAGTGGTAAACCCCTTCAACTCACCTAACGTGGGTCTGGTGGCTGACTTGGACACCAAGAGAACTCGGTCTGTGGTCTGCTTCGGGGGCAGTGTCAGGGGCTCACAGGTGACACATCGCTGTCAGCAGGGAGGAGTTACTGTGTGCTGGCTGATGGCTCCCCCGGGCTAGAAGTGCACATCGATTTCTTTGCTCTTCTGAACCAGAAAATTGTTTTTCCCTACTGAAAAATGTAATCATTAAAAGGCAGCCATTCATTACAATAATTTTTTAGCCTCGTTGTTTTGTATGGAGGAGAAAATACTGCAGAAATGAATCTGTCATGTGCACGAGGCAGAAAGGTGTTGTCTGAGATGTTAACGAACCCTGGTCAGCTGCCATGAGCGAGCTGGGAGAAAACACACTTAAACAATGAGCCTCTGGACAGGGACCTGTCTTGTAGAGGATTTTGACCAGATTTTTGAGGATACTTAGACACTTTTTTTAGATACTCTTTGTAGAAGTCTTGTCCGTGAACCTGAATTAACTCAGGGAAGCTGTAGGCCAGCGTAAAGCTGCCTTAGACTCAACTGCACGCTCGTGTTCACCGCGATGCGCTGGGAGCTGCCCAGAGTTACCACAGCGAATTCCTGCAACACTTCTCTGCAACTGTTTGCAGAAAAAAGGTTTAAACCTGAATGCTCAACGTGTAGCAGAAAAAAATGTGTGAGCTCCATCTTGAATTGTTTCCCAGATGGAATTAATGGTGATTAACCCTATTAAAGACTTAGGAAAATTAAATTCTTTGGGTTTTGTTTTCTATGAAAACATTAGTCTCATTTCTGTAGTGCCTTTTATTTGCAAATCTCAAACTCCTTTAGAAATTCTGATACTGTTTACACTGATGGAGTTTAATGAAACATATGTGTTACTTGATTCACTTACAGCCATTCAGATAACATCAGTAGCAGAGCCAGGAATAAAATACAGTAATTCGGACCTTCGGGGCTTTGCAGCTATTACTGTTGCCCTAAAGCAGACAAACAGATCATTCTCCAAACGTCGGGGGGGGGGAGAGGGGAGAGGTGCTCTCTTCTGTTCTAGTGTTCTTCCTGTGGAAACAAGAGCCCGTTACTGGCAGTAGGCAGGAGAAGGGCATGTGCCCTTCACGATCGCCAGGATGAGATGAAAGGAGCTGGAACCAGCGAGTGCTGCACAAACACTAGGGGTGTGAGTGCAGATTTAAAACAACAAGTATGCTTGGTTTAATTCAGTACATCTTAAAATTAGGCTTTTGGCATTTATTTATTCATTCAGCAACCCCACTCACTCCTAGCAGTGCTTGAAGACCTCTTCATCACCTCTTGTTAGGAAATTTGGTTTTGAGATGATATGCAAAGTAAAGAAATTGACTATGAAAAGACTGAAGGTTGGGGGTTTGGTGGGATTTTGTCCAGCTTAATATTAAATTACAATTAAAAGAGGGAAGAAAGAGCACATTAACATGAATGCTTTCCCACCCACCTGAAAGCAACCCCAACTAGAATTGCCACATCCATCCCGTTTGCTCTCCAGTGACTGCTGCTAACAGCACATGATTTCAGCATCTAATCATATTAGTCATGACCCAAATCAGCTTTAAAATGGTTAAACACATAGAAGAGGAGTAGGAGTGTCAGGAATAGCTTGGAAGAAGATGCTATCCCACATGCCAAGGAGTTGGTATCTCAAAGGTGTCACAGTGATGGAAGAGAGGAGTAAACTGCCAAGTCGGCTTACCAAATAAATACCGACTGCCAATGGAACGTGCACGTCTCCATTAATTAAAAATATCCCTTGGTGCTCCTGATGCAGAGCCTCCACGAAGTTCAGGAGAAGCTGTTCTTGTTCATCCTTGAAAATAATACCCATCCCACTGCCACTGATTTGCTGTGGTTTGAGAGAACCGCAGGAGCCAGCAGCCTTCATCCCCTGGCATCCACCGGAGTGAGTCACTTGGCCTGCCTTTGGTGTGCAGTAGGGGATGGGGACAGGGCTTTAGCATTTGATGGCACAGCTTGTTGGCTCTCTGTACAGGTCATGATTGAAGTGGCTGTAAAATTAGGCCTAATTTCTGAATTGTCAGTAAAAAAGCATTTTTGGCCTTAGTGTTTGGTTCACTCTGTGTAGAGCTGTGGAAATGCTGCTCCATTTACATTTTTATAGTCCTGTTTCTCACCACTCTAAACATGCTATCGAGCTGTCTTTGGAGGGATGGAGAGAACCACAGACCTACAGAGTAGCGAGTGGAAAACTGTAGGAAAGAGTGTCAGGAGCACCGAGGGCTGAGGTAGCTGTGCTGGAAATTGGCAGTGTATGTGTTGGAGTGAGTGAGTGTCAGAAAACCCACCTTGGAGGATGTCTTGGTGGTGTTAATGCATTCACATTAAGTGCAACCCTTAATTCATTTGCATGTCTTAGTTTCTTGGTACTTACCAATAGCTTTGCACCCTATCCAGTGGAAAAGTGACCCAGAAGGTAGCAGATTTTCAAGATACTTTAAGAGCATACATTTGCCAGTGATACTGTGCTTCACTTCTGATTTTGAAAAGGAATGGCAGAGAGCTTAAAGTTGCAACTATCCCTTTAAAGCTTGTGGTTATTCTCCACGTTTTAATCGCTACTTTGATCTGATTAAACCCTCAGCCACAGAGAAATCAGCTTAGAGAAACATGTCTCCTGTTGAACCTGAGAGCAACAGCAGTTCAGAAGAATCAAGCCAAGCCAAATACCATTAGAAAAAAAATAAAAGCTTTAGCTCTCACAGCTAGTATGGTGATGTTGTAAATCACATAGCACTGCTTTACAACAGGATATTTCAAGTCTACTGGTGGTGGATGTCCAAAATGAGAATCACTTAACTGTGGTTTCTCATCTCCTGTGCAAACAGATTAAACCTTCCCCAAACATCAGATGAAAACCTGGATTTTGTTGGGGTTTTTTATTCATGTGCCTTCTGCCTCTTTCTACAGTGTCAGGAATCGGGTATGTGGTGAATGGAGAAAGGAGGAGTTGTCAGGCTTTGCCTGGGAGATGGTGATCAAACAAAGTTTTTATCGTCTTCCAGTCTGTCTGCTTACCTGAAACACTCAATCTTCTCTCAAGATGTTGCTCAAATCCATAGATGGGTCTGTTTACCACGACTGTACTCCAGAGGTTATCCTGTTAAACAGTTCTGATGGCAACCAACTGAAATCCTTAACCCGTGGAAGGTAGGAAGCTCTGCTTAGGGAAGTGTACAAATGAAGAAACAAGAAATGTTTCTTCTCTGATAGTAGATTTACCCCAGTGTTACTCGCTGTGTAGCTTTCAGCAGGCTCTGTGTTTGTCCTTATTCCTTTAAGCAAGGAACATGGTGGACTGACAGCCCTACATTGAAGTTGCCTCACCTAAAGACAAGTGACACCGCACACAGACAGCGTGTCTGGCCAGCCTCCCCCTGCAGCACGTTGTGCCCCTTGCGGCCGAGGCTCGGCAGGTGTCACACCGCTCCGGGGGGGTGCCCGGCGGGCAGCTGCCAGCAGCACACGACAGGGGACCGCCCTGCCTTGAGCCGTGTCAGCTGAAGAGCTGAGGCTCTCGGCCAGCTGCAGGTGATGGGCAGAGGTGCAGCTGGACCGAGTCCACAGACACAGGGTTGGGTGGGTGCCGCCGTTTATTTTGAAGTGTGAAGCTGCGGGGGGGAAGGGCACGTACAGAACCGCACCTAGCGCTTCCTAGACTGCAGCCGGCCGGCTATTCTGGGCTGGCAACATCCAACAAAAGACACGAGAAAGGCAAGAAGACAGAGGGCCCCAGCCTATTGTTTCCCCTCTTCATCCTAAATAATGATGAGTGCCATGACCTCCTGGCTTGCTCCCTTCAGCGCGGATTTGGGGACAGCTGCTACCCCGAACAGCTGAGCTGGGCATTATCTGCCTGGTGTCCCGCAGTTCAGAAGCACTTGAAATGATGAACTCCTCTCCCACAAAATGAATCTGCACTCGTTATAAGTGCTTGGGATTTTATTTGGTATTTCAAATAATTTTTCCTTCCCCCCTGAAATTTGCTGCTTGTCTCCATCCCCTGTTCCCGTCCGTAGGATTGTGTTTCCACACAGTAACGGCTCAACCTGCTTCTCGCAGAAGTTGGCTAAACCTGGTCTTGTTGAGCACAGGATTGCAGGTGTGCTGGGGGCTTTAGCAGGGGAGGTGAATTTGCAGAACAGGTCAGTTCTTTCCTCTCTTCGTCAGAAGTCTGACTGTGGTGTCTGGCAGAACCTGCCCATATTTCATGGAAAATAATCCTCAAGTCCCATGTATAGGAGAGCTTGAATGACTGAAGGATTTTTGCCTCCATATGTTTGAGGCCTTTGAGGCTTTTGGCTGTTGCACACATTGCAGGTCTGTGACCTGCTGCATTTGAGTCAGGTTTGTGAAGGTCACACAGCAAACAGTCTTCTATGGATTTGTTTCCTTTGGATGTATGTGTGTGTGTGCACGTGCATGGCCACACTGCAGAGAGAGAATAAAGGAAATTGTCTTCCAGAGCTGCAGAAGGGAAGGTGTTTCTCTTAGCAAGGAGCAAAATGGGATGGTCCCTTTTGGACTGTTTCCCCCCATGACTGTCTTCCCGGTCTTCATCCTCATCTCTTTCTAGTAACAGTAAATGTGTGTGCAACAAGTGCAGGCCTCTGTCTGAACGCCTTAGCCTGGTGTGTGTCTGTCCTGAGTCGTCCAGGAGTACACAGTGGTACTGCAGAGACAGCAGCACAGGACCTTGTGCCCAAATTTGTCCTCTTGATAATGGCCGGTAGTTCCCTTCTTCCGTCCGCCCTCCCTTTCCGAAGCAGAGCGGCCTGTGCCCGGAGGCAGATGTTCCCATGCCACCCCACGGGCTGTCACCCCTTCCTGGGCAGGACACAGCTGAGAGTGGGTTCCCTTCTGTGCATGAACCACAGTCACCTCAGCTTCTGTCATTAGAGAGAGAGTTCCTGTCCCTGCTCTAGACGGATGCACAGCATCTCTTTCCTGATAGTTCTGTAGTGTTGTGTTGCACATTGGCTCTACGAAGCCCACACTGAGAGGCAGCCTGTGCAACCCCCTGTTACTGAGCAGCTGCGCTCCCTTTGTGTGGCTCTGACCTGACTCCTGCTCATCTGACATTTCGCCATTTGCTCTCGTGGAGTGAGGGCTTGAATCACTCTTTTCCTTGTCCCAGACTTCTGAGTCAGGCACTTACTGCTAATTTATACCACAGCCCTGGCAGAACACGGCGTGGCCGTCCTCTGCCCAGAAGATGGAAGGCCACAGACCTGTGCTTATGTAAGGCTCTGCTTGCTTTGTTTTGGCTGGGCTGCTCTTGGGGTTTAACATGTAATAAAGCTCCAAGCCTTGTGCCTCTCAATCGCTGCATCATAGGCTTCATTAGAAAAGTTCAACTCACAACTGGTTCTGAGGCTTCAAAATTTCAGACAAAAGAAGAAAATAAACCACGAGGCTTTGAAGCTGTCACAGTACCGGGGCTGAATTTCAATTCTGTGTTGATTCCCATTATGTGTTTGATGCAGTGTCGGAGGCTTGTGAGAGCATCACTCCATGAGAAGAGAGCAAGGCAGACTGTTACCTTGGGAATCTTGCTTACTTTGCAGTTTGTAAGTCAGTAGTGTTGACAATAGAGAAGGGGAAAAAAGGCCATCCCGTGGGCTTAGGGAAGGAAAGTGGGGGAAGGGAAGTTGGTGTTTATAGCTCCAAACTTTCTCTCAACGCCTTTCTTTGTATTTCTGATCTCAGGCTGCAGTCCAGGCTCCATGGTGGCTTGTAATTAAACCCAAATTTTGGAGGTTCTGCGGAGCTCTCGTTGCCTACCAGGTCAAACAGAATCTGGTTTCCATCATGGAATATTTCAGTTCAGTTACCCCTTGAGGAAGTATGGGAACAGACAGTCCATTCATTTTGAACAGATGACCGAGGCTTAAAAAAAACCTTTTTGTCTATTAAGCTTATGGCTAAGATATTATGAAAACGGCTTAATAATGTGCCCTAACATTTATACCACACTATTTTCTTACTTTAATTTTCCAGGCAATTAAAAATAATTGAAAGTTACTGCCAAACCCCCTGAAGATATACTTTTTCTTTCATATAAGCTTATTTTCATACTAGTGAGGTCACCAGATATTTATTTGACCATCTTTATAGGGGTCAGGCACATTACACTCACAGAGCAGGGATGTGGAATAGGACTTGCATTGTACCAGGAGGGTGAGAAGAGGAAGCAAACAGTGCGTGTCAGGCCCCGTGGGTGTTCGTGTTTGTGGCTTGGGCACGACAGACATAACCCATTCTGTGTACTCCAGCTGAGGCCTAAGTTCTGCAGTTCTCTCAAGTACTAAAAGTGTGTTTAAAGCCTGTTAATTTAGAATAGATGTAAACAAAAGTTTGAATGTTTTGTCAGACACAAAGGATAAATTGGGGCCAGCAGAAACCTTACGGGGGTTGCTGAGCTGAGCAGGGGCTGCTCCCGTGTGGCAGTCGGCTCCCTTTGGGTGCCGTTCGCATTCCAGCAGCCCCGGGAGTCTCTGTGGCAACCAGAAGAAAAGCAGCGAGAGAGAAAGCGGGAATTATATTGGTGGATGCAGACTGTAGATAGTCAAACCTCCCTAATCTTCTCTCCTATTAATAGAGTTGTAGCAGACACAACCCATGTGGCTGCGCAGTCACGCTGCACTGGAATATTGCTTAGCCAGTTCTCCCCCTAAAGGCTTAAAATCCATCACGTTATACAAGAGCTGAAAACCTTGTAGTGTCCCAGATTCCCCTTCCTGTCCAGCCCAGTCCCCTCTCAGTTTTCCCTTCAAATTATCTTCTGCTGCCTCATTTGATGTTATGCAAAATAGGTTTTTGAGAAATAGGTTGTGTATTTCTCTCCATATTCACATAGATTCTCGGGGCATTTACTCTTATGTCTCTTCACTGTAGCTCAAAGGTGAATTTATGTTGGAGAAAAAGGAAAACTGGGTGGGCTTTTAATCAATATTTTGTATATTGAATGTGATAATTTGCTGAAGGCTTCTTTAGTATTGGTGTTCATGTTGATGGTCCCAGTGGAGGGGACAATATTCTGTATAGTACAGTTTTGTTTCATAACTGTTGCACATGTTTCTCTTTTCTCAATGTTACTCGCCCCTTTTGAAGGACAAAAGTCTTTTCCGAAGTGTCTCACTACTTCCTGCACGGTAAATGTCCTTGCTGAAACCAGTGCTGTTCAGCCAGCATCCCCTCTCTGACAGGGCTTTGCTGGAAAGAGTAAACCAGAGGGTCTGCTCCTGCCAGTCATCCTCGCTCCTTCCCTCTCCCCTCTTCACCACCCCCCCCAACTCAGCATCTGGTGGAGAGAGCATGTGATGCTTATTTCTAAAGGCAGCGAAAGAGGCTTTGAAAGTCTAAGACTGTAATTGGTTGTCTGCCTTTATCCTTGGAGCTCTGGGGAGGTTTCAGAAGTAATAACTGTTACTTAAAGTAGATGAGCTTCTTGTGGCTTTCTTAGAATCAGAGAGCACATTAGTTGTCGGGTGCTTAAGGAAGCATCTGTCTGTCTGTAGCTTTCAAAACATTTTGTAAACAAAGAATTTAGTTTTTTTCCTGACTTCTAAATCCATGTGGGGAAGTTACTTCTCAAAAATTGCTTTCTTACAGAAATGGCCTGCCTTGGCTGAGGAGATGTGAAGGAAAACCAAGGTCCTTTTAATGATACCAGATTTGCTCTGTGTCTTACTTAAAGCTGTTGGCACCTGAAATGCCCTTAGCTGTATGGTTAGTGCTCCTCCCTCGGTCAGGGCTGCAGTCATCCTTTGATAAGGAGGCTCCAGGTGGAGGTTCCTGCTGGAAGCGGGGAGTCCAGGAGCCCTTGCACCGTCCTGTGTCTGGAGGACTGGAGGTTTGCACCACACAGTTCACTGTAACAGGGTGTGTAACTATTAACCCACAGTCACTGCACTGACAGGGCGTTTTCACCAGCACCAGTTTAAAGCAGTCTTGAGATTGGAAACTGTGTTGGCCATTGGTTAGAACAGGAAACTCAGCCTCACTGGGGATGTGTTACACTCAGTGATGTTGTGAGTGCATTTGAGCTAATTGCAATTAGTTCTCTATACACCGTCGTGCTCGGGCCTCGGTTGTGACGAGACACAGAGGATGTACCTTCCAGAACAGTCCCAAGCTTTCCAGCCGTCACCTCAAGGAGATGCAGAGAGAGCAAGGGGTGTCCGCAGGGCAGTGCTGCTGTCCCGAGCCTCGAGGATCCCAGTTGTGTCAGGGGTTATTCTGGTGAGCTCTTTGTCACCAGAATGGCACTGCAGCCACACTGGGTCTGCTGATGAAATGCACTTCCATTAAGCAGAAGGGTGGGGATGCAGAGCAGCTTGTCAGAGCACTGTAAGTAAATCTGGGAAGTGTGGATCTCGGTGCAGACAAGTGGGGTGGTGTTTGCTGTGCTTCACTGGCTCCTCAGACTGAAGTAATTCATCGTGATGTCCTTAGACTGTTGTCCCTGGCTTAGGCTGACAAAAGGCTGGTCCATTGCCCCCACCCCTCAGTGTCACATGTTTACACACATGTGCCAGGTGTTAAGCAAAGCTCTTGAAAGAAAACCAGCCCTGCCACAAGTGTTGGACTGGGAGTCGAGAGAAGGAGGGGGGTGAGGATTGATGGCCTTTTTTTCCAACTGGATTGCAAGAGGTTGTTAAATATACACTGCTTAATGACTTTGCTGATTTTATATACTTTTTTCTTTTCCTCCCATGATTACTTTGATTCAAAACTAAACACAGACCTTTGAGCTTTGTCTTAAAAAATGACAACCAATTAAATATACAACAAACTGCAGATCTGGTGCCTATCCATTGTGTAGCTCCATATGATCTCGATTGTGGTTTTGCCTGATGTGCACTGCTGTAAGAGTGGCAGGGTTTGGGATTAACATCCAGGTGCCTAACGAAATTTTTGACATGGAAGATACGGGTGGGAGATGCCCTGACAGCTCACCAGTGAGATAACTGCACTGGAGGTGTCATGGCTTCAGACGTGCTCTTGGACTAGTCTGGGAGAAGATGTGCTGTGAAGACACCAGATTTGAGCAGGATAGGACTCTGTAACTATTAATGTGTCATTCTGGTAGTTGTGAAACCTGTGAGCATGCTTGAGAAAGAGATGAAAGTCAGAGGAACCCAAGAGGAAGAAGGTCTGAAGAGCAGAAAGGTCTCTGTTAACAAATGCCTGTCTTTGTAAATCAATGAAACCAAAGGTAGGGTGCTGGTAGGTTTTCAGTTGCATCACCATGTTGAACTGGGCAGATCCTGTGCCCTGGGGAGCTCTGCAGGCACAGCAGGAGGTGGGAGAGAGCCCAGGTCAGGGCAGTCTGGAGCGTGGCAGCTGCCTGCCCAGGTTCTGCAGCAGTGTCTGACAGAAGAGCACCCCGAGCCCACCGGTGTTCATCAGAGCCCCCCTCCCCTGGCCCAGCCTCATTAGCCCCTCACTGGTGTGTGGGGAAGAGCACTGGGCCCGGTAGGGAGCTGTGTGAGGGGAGATCACAGGGAGAACGCTTGTCCTTTTATGTAACATTTGAAATTGAAATGAGGTTCTTGGCTGGCCCAGTGGACATGTCTCCACAAAACAGGAACTGGTGTCTTGGAGAGAGTTGGAGCTGGAATGTCAGTGCAGTTGCAGCAGGAGAGCCTGGTCTCATTTCAAAGGAAATGTGAGGAGCAAATCTCGTCCGTAAAGGGCTTTTTAATTTCCAGAACCCTGACCCCACAAACAATTCAGCAAAGATTGGGCAAAGCAAATCTGTTCATAGAGGAAATTTTGATTTTCCCTGATGAGTCTGATGGCAGAACTTCCCTTGGCTTCGGTTACATAGGAGCCCTTGGTTCCTTCCAGCTGCCAAACCTGGAGCGCCCAGGGCTGTGTGTGCCGCTGCAGTCGTTCTCCTCCGGCAGGCGGCTCTTCCCTTCATCCCACAGGGCACCTGGGAGCTCCAGGAGGCTTCCAGCAGTGGATGTGACCAGGGGACCCTTCAGTCTTCTTGGCCCCTCTGGCCTGTTTTGTACTGGTCTCCATCACTGGCCCTGCTCAGGCAGTGGGAAGTGAGAGTTGAACTTTTTTTTGCTCTGCTTTAGTTTAAACCACAGGCAGGGATTTCTTTTCAAGCTGTAACTTTTAGTTTCCATGGAAGGGCAAACCAAACTCGTAGCCAGTGGAAAGAGGCTTCCAGGTGCATCAGCCAAGATCCAAAATGCAAGTAGATTGCATAACAAATAGCTATCTTTAACAGACCTGTCTTTAAAAGACAGGTAAAATTGGGGGTGGGGAGGGGGTGTGTGTGTACTTCACACACACCCCCACCCCACCCCACCCCCACTGGCTATCCCAGTGTGGGATTTAACACCCACACTGGGATAGCCAAGGCACATTCAGACATGGCTTTGACTTGAGTTTTGGCCCTGTGTGGCTTATTCCAGGTTCCCCGTCTGCGCAGCGGGTATCGCACTGTGATGGGTTTGTGCTGCTTCTGCTGGCCCACGGGAGGATGTTGACTAGAGGAACTGGAGAAGCAGAATCACTTTGAATGGGAATCACTTACGGGGCAGAAAACCTTTTTTCCTTTCTTTTATGTTAGCCAGGAAGCTTTGAAAATGGGTGATGCCTTATGCCAGGAAATCAGTTCTAGAAAACACTTTACATTTGCCTTTGCAAGGTAAATTCACCAAAGGGTAGTCTGTAGGAATGTGCTTTAAACGGAGATAGCGGCTAAAATAAAATTATCCAGTCTCTTTTCACTTCTGCTGCTGTAAATTTTGGATGTGATAGCATAGAATTTAAAGATTATTGCACAGATGTGAGGAAGAGCTCAGTTGCCAGTTATTTGGGATGAGCTTCCCAGAGTACCAAGCGTTCCTTGAGGCTAGCAGGGAGGCAGCACCAGGCCTTTGCCCAGCCAGAGGATCCCCTCTCAGGGGCAGAGGCAGAGCCTCGTGGGCTCCTCAGTCGGAAGGGAGAGCAGGTTAGTTCCAGGGAGGGTTTTTTCACAGCTCCTCTTTACGCCTGTGCATAGCAGGCGCTCTCAACCGTGGTTTCTGAAGATTCCCCACAGGTCAGACTGGGGGGACACACTGGCAGCCAGCATGTGTGCTGTGAAGGCAAGAATAGAAAGCAAATACTTCCCGTAATCACACGTCCCAAAATGACAGGGTAAAACGAGTACTTGTGCTTCCACCAGAGCAGTGAAAAATGGGAAGATGGAAAGTCTGGACTCCTGCCCAATGAAACCAAAATTGTTTGAAAAAAAGAAAAAAAAGAATAAAAAAATGCTACATACACTGCCTAGAACTGACACTGCAGTGTGGTAGGGTTTTTTTCCCTTTTAAATATATACAGTAGACAAGCACTAAATCTTCTTACAGTTCTGTAGAACAGCGTTATTTTTAGCTTTATTATCGAGACAGCCCTTCATAGCTTTCAATCTGCAGCTGAATATATTTTATTTTTTTAATCCATGGGAAAGTGCAGTCCTTATAAAGACCTCTAATACCTTATTAATCATTCCTGGACTGCGTCACAAAGAGGCTTTAGGGAGCAAGTGTTCTGTCCATCGGTTGATATGCTTGTGAAGGCTTAAAGGATGCAGATAAAGGCCCCTTTCCCCCATTGAAAATACCTCTCATTCTGCATTTTTATAGTTTGATTTTAATTAGAAATCTGCAAGAAATCTTAAGGCAGCCAGAGAAACACAGAGCACACTTCGTCCTCGTGTGGTGCAGCCTGTTCTTAGGCTCAGGCCTGCAGGTCAGGAAGGCACCGTGTGGAGAGCTCTGAGCTCAGTTCCCAGGTTCAGGAGTTGTGGTCTCGGTAACCCCCAGCAATAGCTGTGAGTGCTGGTCACTGGTAAAGGTGTGTGTCTCTGAAGTGCCACTTCACCAGGCTGTGCAACACAATCCTGTCGTCGTGCCGGTGAGAGCCCGAGCCAGTCTGGGCACTCTGAGGAGAAAACCCGATCTGGGCACTACGAGAGGAAGGGGTAGCACAGGGTGCCATGGCCTCCTTGGGCTTGGAGTAAGACTTTGCATCTTTTCAAGTAAAAGTGGAAGATAAACCTCTTAACCCTTCAAGAATGGGCAAGTACAACTGCCCACTTCATAGCAGCCACTCAGCCAAGTTTAAGCAGCGGCTCCCTGGTCCCACTGTGAGCAAGTGAAGCTGTCCAGAACCTCCGAGTTCTGTCTTTCGGTTCCCATTGGTATTACTCAGTGTGCTCTTCGTGGACTGGGAACTGAACTTAGATACTCTGGTTTCTGAGCAGCTGTCTATGCAAATATCTCGAGGAGACTTCCCTGGGGCTCCTCAGGCACCGCTGGTAGCATGAGATCCAGAGCCTGGGGTAGGTGCCTAGATGTCGTTTCCATCGCTGAGTAAGACAAAGCCATCAGCTCCTGTAGAAAGGTGCTTGCAGAGCTTCTCATACCTAGGTCAGTTTATTGAATAGTTGTGCAGGGGAAGAAAACAATAATCCCTGCAATTTCTTTTTACCTTGCTGTGCTTCGACTTACAACGTTTTACTTTCAGTAGTACCTTTCATGCAATGAAACAGTAATAAAGTATTAAAAGTATTAAAAGCTTTGTATTGGTAATAGTTAACAGCTGAGTTGCCAAGCCAAGTAAGAAGCACTAGCTGCATGGAAAGGCAGTTTCAGTCTGCCCTTTTCACTGTGTATATGGTTTTTTAGCAATTGGAGAAGTTGATGTTGGTGAAATAATCTTGACAAAACCTGGAGAATAAATAGACCATCTCGGCAGCATGACTGCTCCTGCCCTGTAACGTGCCTTTTGCTGTGGTACAGCTTACGGGCTTGGCAAGGTGCCACCTGTCCTGCCTAAATTCTGCCTCAGGAGGGTGAGAAGGAGTGTTGGCTAAATGCTGCCTTGCTCCTTGACTTCCCCAAGTCTGTTAAAATGGTGCTGAGCTTCCCAGTAAGATGAGCAGCTGTCCGGTGCGCTCCTCGTGACGCTGCGGCTGCGGCTGCATGGAGCAGGTGAGAAGAACAAGCCTGTTGCATGGACTTGCTGGAGACGGCTCTTCACCGCTCCAGAGGCTTTGGGTGTCTCTCAGTTGAAGTAGGTGGAAATCTTCAGGCACTTTTGCAGCATTTTTACTGGTATATTTGTAACGTCAGAGGGTTCTGTTCCTTTGAAGCAGAGCAGGATTAGTGTTTGTTTCCTGGGGAAGGTAGTGGAAATTACCTGTCCGAGTTCCTGTAAATCGGTGGGAGCCACAAGCCCTTTCCTGCCTGCGCGTTCCACCCGTGTCCTCCACAGAACCAGCTTTTCCTATCCAGTTACCTGAGGAGGAAAGTTCTGTTCAGAACAGGTGTGGGTGAGTCTTGGAGAGTTTCCGTGGGCTGTGGTGCAGACGTGCCCATGGCCGGTGGGTGTTGCAGCACCACCGTGCTCTGCGGGACATTGCTGGGCTGGGTGGCTGCTCCAACCCCGTGGGAGTAGTGAGGGGCTGCCAGTGGTGACGCTCAGGTGGCAGCTGGTAACGGGAAAAGCATGAGAAGTGACAGCCAGACAGTTCATAATCGAAGGTAGAGGGTAGACCCTGCACAGCTCGTGGATCCTCAGGCCCAGACCAGTTGTGTCCATGGTGCTGTACTGGTGTAGATGGTGCGGCACCAGCTGGGTTGTAGCTGCAGCACTGAATGCCAGCACGGACACTGGATGCCAGTGGCACAGTGCACTCACTATCAGTGTTTGCCTCTCTCAGTGTATTTTTATCTTCTGGTGTCTGACACATTGTGAACCCAAGCAGTGCTCTCTGGGGTTTCTCCATCAGTCCTTCAGACTGTCGTCTGGGCTTGTGGTTTGTGCCCCTAATGAGAAAGCTGCTTCGCTTTCACACCCAGCGAGTAAGGGATGAGACAGGAAGCCCCACCCTTGCTCATGGGGTAACTGAACTCAGCTGCTTGCATGAGCTAACAGCAGGAGCCATGGCTTCAGCAAACCACGGTGTGCTCTCCAGATTCACAGCCCTGTTTCATGGGGCCCTGCCTGCTCTGATGGTGCAGGCGTTTCTAGCTGCAGTTTTCGATGGAGACTTGCACCAGACTTAGGAACGTGGAATTGAGGTCATGCCTTAGACCTAACTCTGGGGATACTTATTGGCACAGGGTGGAGCAGAGTTGGAGCAGGGGCTACTTTCCTAAAGGTGCATTAGTGCACCAACATCATCAGCCAAAAAGCAGGCTGAAGTTTGAAGGATTGTAACAGAGTCCTTGGTGTTTCGGGAGCGTGGGGTGGCCCTGAGCTTTCGCCCTGTTTGGTAGTGCCGGTTGGTGGATGGAAGTGCAAGATGGGGGTGCACACACCCCCTTGTGTACGCTTAGGCCATTGACTGGGTACGACTAGTTGCAGTTCCACTGACATAACCATTCTGGGGGCTTTGGCCTGTCCCAGCATCCTGCCCTTCCCAAAGGGAGGGGCTGTCCTGTCTTAGCTTATTGCCTGGCACACAGCTGCTCCTGTCACAGAGCATCAAGGATGCAGCAGACATTGTGTAGGGTACCAGTGCCAAGCAAAAGGCATCATCTCAGCCCAGTTACCTGGGGCTGGAAACAAGGTAGGGAGAAGAAAGTGAATCACTCCAGGAAATGTGTTTTGGTAGATTCTCAGGCACCAAGAGTTATACTGGTGAGCACTGCCAAACCTCAAAAATCCAGATTTTTCTATGTTGTTACAAAATTAACACCCAGGTACCTGGTACTGCTGTGTTCTGTGTGTGGCATGAGCACTAGGGACAACTTGGTTTTTTGGGAAGTAGAAGGTCGAAAATTCTTCCTGTTCATCTTGTGGTTTATTACTGTAATACTTAATTGAAGTAGAAAATTTGATCAGACATGTCAAATGTGGCCCTCTTGGCTGGAGGCCAGATTGGGCTGCTTAATTTCAGTTTGCCTTAAAATGGCTGCCATCAAAGTGCCCAGATTTCCCTTTGGAATGCTCTGCTAAAAATCTTTCTTTTAGTGGCTTTATAAAGTTTTCTGTATCTGTTTTTCCTCAAAAATCAATTGCTACAGAAAGCAAGAGTCCAGAAGCTCAAGTGGATGTTTCATATATCTCTTCTGCCCCCTCTTTGTGTCATGAGGGTTTTGGATTGGACATATCTTAACAAATCGCTTTGCCCAGCGCAAAGCCCGTTTGACAACAAATTATTAAATTGCCTGGAATGGAATTGAAATGAAAAGGAAATAAGGAAATGTTTATTTCAGTCTTGTAGGGTTTGGGTTCATGCTTTTTGGAAGCCATTTATGAAGACAGCAAAAAAGTTAGATCAGATTTTCAGTATTTCTTTTGAAACTTTGTATGTTTCATTATTTGGCAAAGAGAGAGAATAAAATAAAATCATCCACATTTGAGGCAGTACCAAGGTTTGCTGGCTGCTGTGGCTGGCTTGGAAGTGTCAAAGCGGGTATGGTGTTGCCTGGAATCTGTCCTAGAGTGGGATGTAACCGGTGAGTCATGGAGAGAAGATTGTTGTTGGGTATCTGGTGGAAGCACCGTCCTGCAGCTGCAAGCACGTTCGCCTCGGCGTCAGGAGCGGGCGCAGGCGGGACACCCGCGGGCAGGACGCACTGAGCTGCGGCTGGAATGACACGGCCGAGTGCCCCCGTGGGACATCGCGCAGATGGAGACACGCGTGGGCAGAAGTTCCGTGGGTGCTGCAGGTTGTGGAGTGCCCGTGAGCCGCAGAGCGGAGCCCCTGTACCCGGTTGACAGCATCCTGTGGGCCGCCATGCCCGCGGTGCGGGTGGGGAGCTGCAGAGCTGCTGGTCTGTTTCACACTGGGGCTGCACACAGTGGTTCTAACGCACGTCCTGAGCAGGTCCTGCCTCGGCCAGCACTGGGCTTGGAAAGGATGGGGTGGGCGAGAGGAGTGCCAGAGGTTCGCAGAGCAGTTGGAGCTTGGGCTCTGAGCGCTCGGTGGTGAGGTGGCTGGGGTGCCTTACCTTCTGCTGGTGTGTTAGGAGAGCTGTAGGGTCCTGTGGCAGGAGGAGACCCCGAGCTAGAAGAACCTGCTCGCCCTGTTTCACACCTGCTTTTCTTCTCCCCTTTTCCATTTGTGGGGAAGGCAAACCTCATTCTCCCCCGTGCACACACCTTGTTGACTGCCTTTTCTTCCAGCAGCAGCTCCTGTTTTCAGATCAATATTGGCTCCTGGCAACAAAAGGTTAAGCACCATTCCCCAGATCTACTGAAATGTTTTGTAGCCCCTCCCGCTCCTGGTGTCCGCCGTGGGTTACAGGGGAGAGATGATGGGCGCTGGGGAAACTGGAGAGGAGGCTGATTTCTGTTAAAATGCAGATGAGATCGTCCCGTTGAAGTATCTCCCCTTGAACCTGGCTACAACTTGACACTTGCTGCCCTCTGCCCCAAGCCCCCTGTGCTCAGCGCCCCTGGTGCTGCTCCCAGCCTGGCTGGGCAGGGGAGCGGCACCGGCCGGTCTCCTCGCCCGCCTGAGGTCGGGCAGGAAAGGGTTTCCATGCTGAGCCTTGCCACCTGTTGCCTTTCTCATTCCAAGCCCCCCTTCCTCCCGCCCTCCACCCCGTTCCCCTCCCCAGACAGCTCACCATCCCCAGTGGATAGGGCTGGGATCGGTAGTCACTTGCCAAATGCCTTTCCCATGCTGTCACTCGCTGCTCAGACAGCACAGTCTCCTGAAAGCACAGACAGATCTTTCCAAGGCATTGTCCTGCGTTTCCTACACGGAGCCTGCAGGAATGCCTTCTCCTGCGGCGCCGGGGTGGAGGGGCCGTGCCACCACCGCAGGGGCCAGCCCGCCCTGGCGAGGCCCGAGCTGTGCCGAAGGCGTCCTCTGCGACCAACGGCACAGCTGGCTCCGGACTCGGGGTCGCACACCTGCACACATACACATCTGCACACCTACACACCTGCACACCTACACACCTGCACACCTGCACACCTACACACCTACACACATACACACCTACACACCTGCACACCTGCACACCTGCACACCTACACACATACACACCTACACACATACACACCTACACACCTACACACCTGCACACCTACACACCTGCACACCTACACACCTGCACACATACACACCTGCACACCT
>VXBZ01000905.1:44116-90016 GCA_013399135.1 Heliornis fulica
ACTGCTCTGGTGACAGGGCACTGCTCTGGTGACACGGCACTGCTCTGGTGGGACAGCACTGCTCTGGTGACATGGTACTGCTCTGGTGACAGGGCACTGCTCTGGTGACACACAGCACACGGCAGATCAGGCCCTTCCTTCACTGCCAGACGGACCCGGCTCCGCAGCCCTCGGCCCTTTCAGATGTTGCCCTGCTGGTGTGACAGACACGCCTGTGAAGCACCTGTCTGCCGACACAAATAGCCGTGGGGTGTGGGGATGGGAAGTGGGATGCCAGCCTGGCCGTGGGCAGTCACTGGAGTCCTGCACCCAGCCGGCCCCGGGCTGCCTGGGCGCTGAGACGGGAGAGAGTTTGGAGCTGCAGGAAGGAAGGAAGGGATAGGACTGAGGTGGTGTGTTGCTTTTATTATTTCTAGTCATAGTGCAGCATAGGGTCCAGAACCTTCTCCCCCTGCCGATAGACGTGTTTGTACTGGCAAGGCTTCAAGCTGGTATCCCCACTGCACCAGTTAAACCAGTAGTTACCAATTTTTTTGCAAGCCACGCTGGGACTATAGGAATTTTATTCCTTCACAGTGTTGAAGGAAAGGGGTTTTGCTTGCCAAAGGGCTTTCTTATGCTTGAGGATGATTTATGGGCCAAGCTGAGCCACTTGTGGAAAAGGCAAAGCAGCTCTTGGCAGCACCCCCAGAATCCACTGCAGCTGTGGGGTGGTGAAGTCATCGGCATAACAACCACTGCAAACAGAATAACAAAGTCTGTTCTGTTCTCGGTTAAAATCATCTTTCCAGCTCAGCAGCCACACTAGGCCTCACCTTTCTGCATGCACAAGTGTTAAAAGGCAGATAGTTCTCTGCAGCACGGTGTGAATGTCTTGCTTGTGTCGCTGCCTATCGCTCCTGCACCATCCACACCTTATCCAGGTACTTCAACAAAGGAATGGAGCTGTGTTGTGTCACAGTCTGTGTCTGTCCCTTGTTTTCACTCCTTTGTTTTCCCTTAGGTTTAAAACCGTAGAAGAATCCCCAGTGTTTCTTTTTTTAAACGCGAAATTTGCTTTTGCCTCATAACCTGTTTCTAAGCTGGTTGCAAAATGAGTAATTCTGCTGCCTGTCTTTGTTTCAGGTCCCTTCAGATCCTCCTGCTTCCAAAAAGCCCAAAATAGATGATGCTGCTTCCCAGTCTCCAGCTTCTACTGAGAAGGAAAAGCAGTCCAGTTGGTTACGGTCCTTGTCCAGTTCATCTAATAAGGTGATTGTTGAGTATGTTGCAATCCAAAGAGATCAAATTAGCATGTAGCATCCCTCTGTGAAACCAGAAGAGAAAAAGAGAGCAAGAGCTTGGCCAGGTGTTCTGAAGTTAACATTTCTGTCCTTTTCCTAGTAAACATTGAGCTATACAGTCCTCCCCGTTCCCTTGCCACCTTCCAGCATCCAGACCTTGATTGTGACAATGAAGTAAACAATTCCTTCATGCCTTCGACCTACCAGAATCCGGAAAGACTTGGGAACTTTTGGGGTCTTTGCAAGCTCCATATAACTCACTGGCAAAGAAAACCACGTCAGGTTTTGCGTTAGTGCAGTTCACCTCTTCTAGTGAAAGCTGCCGAGTACGTAGCTCCCAGCCAGTGGGGGTAGTTTGAGGGAGAGCAGAACGTGTGCTGAAAAGCACCAGTAGCACTCCATGGTGACCTGGAGCATAAAAGGCTGGTTGTAATTACTGATTTTTCTTTTCCTTCCTTCCTTCCTTCCTTCCTTCCCAGAGTATTGGCTGTGTCCACCCCCGTCAGCGTCTGTCGGCGTTCCGGCCCTGGTCCCCCGCGGTGTCGGCAAGTGAGAAAGAGCTCTCGACCCACCTTCCCGCACTGATCCGAGACAGGTGAGGGGACGGGGCCTGAAGGGGGAACACGAGATCTGGTTGACAGCACACTGCTTGCCATTTGTGCCCTGGCACTAGTAACTGGTGGCTGTAACTCGGGCCATCAGCCCACCAGTATCACATTAGGAAGGATTTGCAGTTGCAGAAGGGAAACAAGAAGAGCACTGATGTTTAGTGCATCGATAAATGGGTCTCCTCAGGTGAAACGTGCTTCAAGAGTGAAATGAAGGCAGTCACTTTGGGGTGCTCATCTGAAGTTCTTGGGCATCACTGTGTAAAGGAGGATTGAGTTACTCCCGTAGGGCAGGTGGTCAGGGACCAGCCAGCTGTTTCCAGGCAACTGCCACTTGGTAACTGCAGCAGCTCCGTACGCTGGCCGGTCAGCGTGTTGCCAGCACAGCGCATGTGCACTCCTGCACTGGCAGTGCCGCAGGAGGCGAAGGGCTGAATGGCCAGCACAGGCTGCCCCGTTCCCTCCCGCTGGCCACCAGCCTGGGGCAGTCCTGCTGGAGCACCCTGGGCAGCAGAGCCTGCAGGAGACTCCTCGGTTTGTCAGACCTGCCAGTCTGTCCTTGTTTTAAACTGACTGGCCTGGTGGTCTGCCTCAAGTCAGCTGGGAGGCTGGAGAAGTGCAGTTCAACAAAGCCCCTTGTGAGGAGTTTGGCCAATTTAAGTCTTGGAAAAAACCCCACTGTCAGCATGTTCAGGAGAGATTTTGAAGATACAACAAGTAGTAGATGCTGAGTTGCAGAGACAGACTCCAAGATGCTTTCTGCGGTTTTCTGTGTATCTGACACTACGACATTACTGTCCTTGAGCACGGGTGTGTTTGGGGTTCTTAACTGTGGTTTTACATACATGCACTCAGATGCAGTCAGATGCTTTCTGCACTCCTGTGGCCTTTCCTAAGGAAGAGCCAGTTCCAAGTTCACAGAACGTTTGTGGACAGAATTACAGCTGTGCAGTTGGGTAAAACAATAATGCACGAACATCGTGATGAAACTTCATTACCATTTTTAGACTCTGAGATCTCATCTCTTTGCTGCTCTTAGAATATGTGGCACTTCAAATATGATCCCTTCTGAACTGGATGATTGGCTGTGTAAATCATCTCCATGTTTAAATGAGTGCAAAACGCTGAGCAGATGCACAGGCAGATCTGTGTAAGGCCGTGGAACTTCACTGTCACTGCAGTGTCTTGCAGTCTCAGTGTGACACGTGGACTGGGAAGCACTTTAAAGACAGGAATATGACCACTTTCTCCTTCCTTTTGCCTCCCCCTCTAAACCAGTTTTTACTCCTACAAGAGCTTTGAGAATGCTGTGGCCCCCAACGTGGCACTTGCACCTCCAGCCCAACAGAAGATTGTCAGCAACCCTCCCTGTGCCACCGTCGTGTCGCGGAGCAGCGAGCCCCTGAGCAGCACCGGCCAGCCACGGAAACGGAAACTTGCTGCCGAGAACACGGCTGTCCCCGAAGCAGCAGCCACTGCTGCAGCCCCTGCTGCTGCCACCGAGGAGGATAAGGAATCAGAAGCAGAAATTGAAGTAGAAACCAGGGAAGAATGTGAGTGACAGCTGCATCCGCCTGTGTTTGGTTCCTTTGTGCGGGATTTCCCGCAGTACCCGCTGCTGCTGTGATTGTGGCTGCTCTGGAGGCCGGACACCCCAGCTGGAGGTGCCGCACGGCCCTCGGGGTTTCACCCCAGTTCAGGCAGCAGTAAATGGAGTGTTTCCTTCCCTCCCTGTTTTACTGAACGTTGAGTATCTCCCCTGTACGAAGGGGCCTCAGCATATTTTGACTGAACTTGTTTTACACTTTTTTTTTTAATTAATTGTTGTTTCTTCTGTTTTTCAGTCACCTCCTCCTTATCCTCGCTCTCCTCCCCATCCTTTACTTCGTCCAGCTCTGCGAAGGACGTGAGCTCCCCCGGGATGCCAGCCCCGGTCACCGTCAGCAGCTCCTACGAGGTTGCAGCACACGCCGACTCTCACAGCAGCGGGCTGGAGGCGGAGCTGGAGCACCTCAGGCAGGCCCTGGACAGCGGCCTGGACACCAAAGAAGCCAAAGAAAAGTTCCTCCATGAAGTCGTTAAAATGCGAGTGAAGCAGGAGGAGAAGCTGAACGCGGCCTTGCAAGCCAAGCGCAGTCTGCACCAGGTGAGGCTGGAGAAGAGCTGTCTCAGTGCTGTGGGTGCTCCTCCAGGTGGAAACTGTTGGATAGTCTCATCTGAGGAGGAATTGCCTTGTTTTTCCCAAATAGCAACAGTCTCTGCTGGGGAACTTTCGGGAAACCACAGTATGCAGGAACCATTCCTACTTCTTCAGGCTGGCCACCTGTTGCTGCCTAAGGGTGTAAATCCATGGTTACCAAAATCAACATCTTCTCATTACTGACAAAATCTCCTAGTCCAGCAGAGTTTGTTTTGTTTTCATTTCCCTGAACTCAAACATTTCTGTCCTTATGGAGGCTTTAGCTGTAGTTCTAAGAGATTTACAAAGCTCCTGCCGTGGTGCAGCTGAGGGAGGACATTCCTGGGACAGATGCCTGCTGAAGCTCTGCTGAAGAGCTGAGAGTTGACCTTTGTTAAGCTTTCCATGAGCCATCCTTCACCCACCGTTTCTTGGTCCCGCTGTCTGCAAACCCTTGATACCTTGGTGGTACTGAGCTGAAAGTGGTCAGAGAGAACGGGCTGGCACGGGGGGGTGCCTGTCCTGCGGCAGCTCAGCTCCAGGTCCCGGAGCAGGGGTGCTTATCAGCCCAACTGCTTGTGCACTGTCCCCTTGAGCAAGCCAGGCCGATCCCCCGTGCTTCAGGGAAGTGTTGTTTGGTCTGTTTAGAAGTAAATATTTATGGGTCGTATATTTACAGCTGATTTGTAACGCATTGTTAAACGCACAGTCTGTCCTTAAACCAAAGCAGGAGCTCCATGCAGTGGTTGGTGGGGCTGGATTGAGGGCAGAGGCATTAAATGCAGCAGCGTGTCAGTGAGAGGGACTGCGGTGCCCGGCCATCGCTGCCCCTTGTGCAGCCGCGGGTTCCCCGTCCCACTCGCGGCGTGGACGCGCTCCCAACGGTCTGGCTGGGAAGTGAGAGCGTCAGGAGGGCGCATTTCCCATGACCCCACTGCGGTGTTACTGATGCAGGGCCTGTCCCTGACCGAGAGGAAATGCTGCTTCTGGGGGAAATAGCGAGTGCAGTTTCCAATTTAACCATTGAGAGACCGGCCGTCGGCGGCCACGTCCCGGTGCATGGGACGGCCACGTCTCTTCAGCACAGCTGTTCTACAGCCTCCAGGCTTGTGTCTTTGTCCCTCTTGGGTCTGGTTCAGTGTCGCTTCAGCTAATGGCACTCGTGGGCTTGAGACCTCAGGGCAGCAGGAACCCGGCCAGCGAGAGGGCAGCTTCCAGCGCACCCGCCTTTGGTTCAGCTGTGGGTTCCGGCCTGGAGTTTTCCAGACACCGTGACAGACCTGGGCTGTGCACCCATCACCTGCAGCAACCCAGGGTGGCTTGGAGATAGAAAGAAAACACGTGATTTCTCACACTTGCTGTAAGGAATTTTGGGGCCTTGATAAAATGGAGCTGCTTACTGATGTCTTCAGCAACCAGGAAACTTTCTGTTGAGCTTTGCTGTACACAAAGGGCATCCAGAGCCACAGTTGTCATAACGTGGTGTCGCTTCGGTGTCTTCAGTTAAAGTGCAGAATTACAGTTGGTTTGTTTGGAACTTCGAGCGAGCGCAGAGCACATTGCGAGTAGCTCTCTCCAACTGCAGTTCATCTTTATTCAGTCCCAGATGGTCACAGCTATTTTGCTTGACAAAGCAAAACGTGGCTGTAGCATATAGCGCTTTATTATCCAAGAATTCAGGGTATCTTGAGTGTGGGATCTCACGTTGCCTTAAAGGAGAAAAGCTTGTACAAGTTCGGAGGGGGGTTCAGACAGGAGCCTTCTGACGGTGGGAGCGCAGCCTGGATTCCTTCCTTTCTGTGCTCCTGCGGCGCCGCGGGCTCTGCCCCGCAGTCCTCACCCGTTACCTGCTTCTGTGTTCTAGGAGCTGGAGTTCCTGAGAGTGGCTAAGAAGGAGAAACTGAGAGAAGCAACAGAGGCAAAGCGCAACTTGAGGAAAGAGATTGAACGCCTGAGGGCTGAGAACGAGAAGAAAATGAAGGAAGCCAACGAGTCCCGGATACGCCTGAAGAGGGAACTGGAGCAAGCCAGGCAGATCCGGGTCTGCGACAAGGGCTGCGAGGCAGGCAGGCTGCGGGCCAAGTACTCGGCCCAGGTAAGACCCGCGTGCCCAGAGCTGAAGCACCTACTGGTTCTGCAGCCCTGGGGTTGGTGCAGTGTCTGTCTGTCCTCCAGCGAGGCCGGTCCAAGCCCGGCTCCTGTCAGGTGAACGTCTGCGCCCCCATCGTGGCGGTGTCCAGCCCTGGCCCGAGGTGTTCCCAGCTTGCCTGTGCTCCAGCCCCTATGTCAGTCCCACGGCCCCGCCCTGGCCCTGGCCCATCTGTTGGTTATGGGGCAGTTAGACCAACGCCAACTGGATTTCACTCCAGTACCGCCCTGATGGCACTGCCAGGGCACAGGGATCTGTTTCGGTACCCTGGATGCTGGGCAGAGCCCCTTTCTCCCACGGTGTTTTTCCCTGTAGAGCAGCTTAGACCTCTATGAACTGTGTAAAATGAGATGACGAGGCCTGTCCCTGAGCGAGCTGCAGTGCTGGGAAGGAGGGATGTTTACAGCTCTAGAGCACCAGAGCAAACTGTCAGGTCTAAGAAAAGACCCAGTTTGATCCCAGTGAAGTTCTAGGAATGCAGGAACATGTTGTTACAAGCAACGTGTGTGCTTTAAGCTTTCAAACTGAGAACCTCCCCACCCTCTCCCCGTCAGATTCTCTGATAGTGAAAGATTTGGAAGTTTGTTTCAGCCATCCCAAGGCAAGAACATCCCTGTGCATCCCGAAGTGGCCGTGCTGTCGCGGTGCCACAGGGCCACCTGCTGCTCCGG
The DNA here is from genome assembly GCA_013399135.1 of Heliornis fulica. Lineage (NCBI taxonomy): Eukaryota > Metazoa > Chordata > Aves > Gruiformes > Heliornithidae > Heliornis > Heliornis fulica. The sequence continues at coordinate 51,007 of VXBZ01000905.1, forward strand.
GCCCCGAGCCCCCGGCACAGCGGGCTAGAGCAGCATGGCGGCCTCTGGGCTTCCGTGAGAAACAGCCCTGAGGAGGAATGTCCTGCGTGCCCGGCCTGCCCCTCCTCCAGTGAACAGTCCCAGTGCCAGTAACGTGCCCCCTAAGAGAGGGCCTGGTCCCACAGCCGTTTTTAAGTGCCCCCCCACCCCACGGAGAGCAGGTCCCGGACAGCCCCTCTCCCCAAGGCCAGCTCTGCTCCTTGCTGTAGCTGCCGCCCGTGCGCTCGCTCTGACCCGCTCCCGCCTGAGCACCCCTCTGCCAGGCCGCTGCCCCGGCTCCCAGGCTAAAGGGTGAGGCCAGGAGGCAGCAGCAGCAGGTCTCTGAGGTGAGACAGGCTGCCCAAGCGTATCCTCTGTGGCAGCGCTGCGGCGGGGACGCGCCAGCGCCGGTGTCCCAACCCGCAGGATCACCGTGCACAGCGCTGGGTCACACCTGAGCTCACGCTGTTTGTTACAGGGACTCCTCTCGCCCCGTGTCCGGGAGCAGCTTTTCTGCCACACGCAGTCACACACAGCGCTGCGAGCGGCAGGTGTCTGGTGTGGTGGCTTTAAGGGAGGGGCGGGAGGCCCAGACAAGCAATGGCAGTCAGCAAGGCTGACCCCGGGCTCTCAATGCCGGGAAGGGGAGCGGTCCACTCGCTGCACTGAGACACGTCCAACCAGGAGACCAGAAGCAGGAAATGATGTGGGCGTCCTGTCCAGCATCGCAGGATGTCTCACTGATAAGAGGTGTCCAGACTAAACACAACCAGCCTGGGGGCTGCTGCGCTGGCGGCACCGGCCGCCGGCTTCCACTGGCGCAGAAAGGCACCAAGTGCAGAGCAGCAGCAGGAGTGTGGGCGGGGGCACCCTGCAGCCAGCGCCCCCCTCGCTGGAGATCTGCAGCACAGGCTTGGGATGGGGCTGTTCGTCCCTTCTCCGGTCCCTCCCTGCGAGGGAGCTGATGAGTTTCCCCTACAAAAACCTGAAGTTGCCTCCAAACCACGTGTCACCCCCAGCAGAAGCTTTGCAGGTTTGTCTCCCCTACAGACACCGCTGGCACACGGCAGTGTCACCGCGGGGCCAGGCTGGCTGCTCGAGCCCCAGGGCACAGTGCAGGGGCACGGGGACACCACAGGGATCGACCTGCCCTAAGGAACATCCAAGTCCTGGTTGAAAAGCCACTGTTCAAGTTCAGTTATGTAAGAGAGCTCAAACCGAAGCTCTGCAGGTCCTTTTCTCTTTAACTGGGGGTGCACACAGTCAGGTTGTCACTTGTGTTTGCCACGTCCCGTCATTCTTGAGGAGCCCCCAGGTCTCCTGCCAGGCCGGGTTTTTGTTGTGCAGCCCCCGGGAGGGTGAGAGGTGTCGCGTTTGCTTTGGAGTGTGGGGTGCTTCACACCTGCCCGGCAGCGGTGTGGTTTAGGCCTTTTTCTTTATACTGAGATTCAAATGGGGGGCAGCAGCCACAGCATACAGGCTTCCCTCTCCTTTGTTAGTGTGAGCCTTGGTAACTGCTAATCTTATCTGCTTGGGGCCTCAGATTGCCTGTTCCAAACCAGTGCAGCCTTTCTAACATTTACACCCGCCAATACCAGGAATTTACTCTGCCTTTAGTAGTAGCAGGGGAAAAGAAAATAGGAGGTTTGGCTCCAGAGGCCACTGGGGAGGCTGAGGGCACCTGTGTGTCCTGCTGCGGGCTGGGGACGTTATTTCTGTGCAGATCCTGCCCATGAGGAGCTGCTGGTCCCCTTCTGGGGCTGGTTCTTGGGGAGGTTCTGCTTGCTCCCCGTCCTGGCTTCCTCCCATCCACGGCCACAGCCCCTGGTCATCGACACGGCACCACCAGGCCTCTGGGCATCCCTGACTTCTAAAGGAACGAGATGTGCATCAGGGGATGCTGTGGTTGTGTTTGTTGGACAGAACCTAGAGCTGCAGCGTGGCTCTTTTACATATAAAACTGAGGAGTATGTTCCTGGTCACTCTTGTTAATAACTGTTGTAAAAGATCACAAGTAAATTACTTCACCTGTGCAAACTTACCTGAAATTTAGTTTGCTGGATTGCTTCTGCCTAAGGGAGTAGCAGTGGGAAGAGTAAACAGTGACCCATGATGGTTTTCACCCTCCTTCCTGGGACTGGACTGTTTTAGAGACCACGCGATGCGTTTGCTTAATTGTGCAGCAGTTGTGTGAGTGTGGCCCAGGCACAGGGAAGCCCCTTCTCCCCTCCCCTGGTGAGAAGTGTGTGCCTGGAAGGCTGTGGGTCGGTGTGTGACGGGGCTCAGCCGTGTGCCAGGCTGCCCCACCCCTCCAGACTGGAATACCAGGTTGACCGTGTGTCCTTACACGCTTCTCTCTAGATCGAGGACCTACAGGTGAAGCTCCAGCACGCGGAGGCCGACAGGGAGCAGCTCCGAGCTGACCTGATGCATGAAAGGGAGGCTCGAGAACACTTGGAAAAAGTAGTCAAGGAACTTCAGGAGCAACTGTGGCCTAAATCAAGCAGCCAACCCAGCAGCGACACGACAGCGAGCAACACTGAGAACTAGGCCAACGCCACGGCAGTTACTACACCTCCAGAGCGACACAGGTGCACAGTAAGGGAGGATGTGTGGGGTACGTGTGTAAGTGCATGTGTGAGTAGCTGTGTCTCGGCACACAGACCTGTGACTATGGATTCCTACTAGGTGGAAGGCAGATGTTACTCTTTATAACAGAAGCACTGAATTACGCCTCTTTTTTCCCAACCCGTATAGCACAACCTCTTACTGTGCCTCTAAAACACAAAGTGTTTGTACCTGAAATACTTTCAGTCCACAGCAAATTTTCTACCGGCAACTCCAAGCAAGCGGCAGCGGCCAACCAGAACCAGAGCAGAAGGCCCCGTGGCAGCGTCTGCCTGGCGAACAGTTTGGAATTTCAAAACAAACTTTTCTTATAAGCTATTTAAAATAATTCAGTACACAGACTTGGTATTAAAAAATTAACGAGATTTTTATAATGAACCTTTAAAAGCAAAACAAAAAAACAACCTTCGATGCACAATTTTTAATGACTTGTTCTAGGCTCTCGCCGGAGGAGCCCTCTGGCACCGCCGCCATTTCATTAGCAGTTTTCCAGCCATCTAGGAAGCCATCGCAGTTTCAATCCCGTCACGTGGTTGTGTGACAGTTTCAGAGTGCTTTTCAAAGTTGATTTTTTCCTTAGGAAGAATCCTGTTCATTTCCTGTCCTGGACACGCCAAGAAAAGGGAGATGCAGAATTGTGAGGGGGCGAGGGGCGGGAGGAGGGGGGTGTTTAGCTACGAGCTCAGCCTTACAGACCTCAGCGTTTCAACTCACGCCATCTTCCCTGGAGACGTCTTCGCTCATCGGTGTGTTCAAAAGACTCGCTTCGTCCAAGAGCACTTCGGCTTCGGGAGGAGAACGGAGGAACTAGAGGAAGGAGATGGATGAAAACCTGTTGAGTCGGTTGAGAAGCAGAGCAGAAGACACACGCGGTTTGAAGTCATTCTGACATCTTTACTGCAGTTTTCTGGAAGACTCATCGTTGTTGCACCATCTTTCCACACCTTCAGTATTCACCTGCTTTCATTCTGAACTGTCAGTCAGGATTGCCGTGCCCAAGGGGAGTGCAACGTTCGCGGATACTACAGAAAAGAAAACCAACATTTTTGCTGCTGTGAATAAGCCTACGTCTTGTTTTGTTTTGGGGTTTTTTTTTGTTGTTTTTTTCATAAAAACAACTTTGTTTAAAGCAGAAGAAATTACTTTAATTTTGGGATCCAAGCCGCAGCCCTGGATGAAGATGCAGCGTGCCGTCGCTCTGTCGTGGGGGGGGGGGGGGGGGGTGATTTTTGTTTTTTTAAAAACTGCACTTTGTCAGAGTTACTCTGTTTTTATTCCACATTTCTAAAGTTTACAAGTTGAGCATTCTAGATCCTACCCTGCCGAACAGATGTGACGATCATCCGCCCCGTCTGCCGCCATATCATCCCTACTTCCACCAGAACGCGTCCTCGGCACGTGTAGAATGCTCCAAACATGAATTCACCGGACCAGTGCGCTACTGGTTGAGTTTCAGGCCTGTTTTGCGTGGCTTTGTATCTAAAAGGAGTTGGGGAGTAGTAGAGGTGCTCCCAGAAGTGCTTAACAAATCCAGTTGGTGCTTTACTGAACAAGAGAAAAGTTGGTTTTACCCATAAGCAAACACTCACCTCTGACACACTCGAGCTTATCAGCAGGAAGTGAAAATGTGATCTGGGGCTTGCAGATGTGCCTTCCAGTTCATTTTTCCTCTGGCATCTTGTATAGGCAATGCTGACACTTTTGTACCTTAAAGAATTTAAAAAAAAAAGAAAAAAAAAGAAAAAAAAAAAGAGACAAACAGAAACCCCTATGCATCATCATACACAGAAGTTACTCTAAACAAACAGATGTATTTCCAGTAATCTTTATTTGCTTTTGGACATTCATGCAAACTGTGTTAGCTGAGAACTTATTTCCCAGTAGACAGAAAGCGGCTTCCAATCCTAAAATTATTGTATTTACTTACAGTACATTAGAGAGTTTTGGGTTTTTTTTAAACAAGAGCTGTTTGCTTGAAACCGTTATAATAACCAGTATAATAACTGTGAGCATTAAGAAAGACATTCATATATATGTCTTAGGTACAAAAAGAAGAAACATGAAAGGAGTAGAATTACTGGGACACTGTAAAACTGTTGGGAGCAAGAAGCAGTTACACCAGGTGTATTACTCGAGCCTGTCCGTTTGCACGGGGTGCACAGGCCCCCGTGCGTTTGGGATGCTGGAGGCTGAGTCGAGGTGCAGCTCTCCTCTTCTAAAGTGCAATGCAAAAGGAATTTTGGTTATGCTTAAGCAGGTTTTTAATGTGGCTTCGTTTTTCTAGCTTTTTGTTTTGGTTTTTTTTTTTTTTTCTTCTTTGTATGTTGTTTCTGTGATTATTAAATCATATGCATGGAATTAAAATCTCTGCCATACGTATATTCATTAATGGGCATTATTACTGTCTTATATAAAGGGTTTATTTTGTTATGCAGTGTGCATAAAGATGTTCTCAGCCTTATGATTTCCAGATCTGTATTATTCACTTATTTCTTCAAGGGAAACTAAATCACTGTAGCTGTAGCTGATCATGGTGCGTTTCAGCAGTCTCGTGCGCTCTGCTTCCTGCCGTGGCGAGAAATTACACAGAGAACAGCCCTGCTCCCACCCCCCAGCTGCCCTGAAGCCTTAAACTGTCTTTGTGTCGTTGGGTGTCTCCCGCTGATCTGTGTCTCTGCCCTGATGACCCAACACCGAGTGGCGACGTGTCCGTCTTAGGACAAGCGCCCCTCTCACCCGCAGCACCTGGTGCGGTTTTGCTTTCTTGAGTGTCCAGGGAAGCGTTCCAAGGCGCTGGCACAATCTCTTCCGCACAGATGCTGCTTTTATCCTCCAAATGTAATGAAATCTGCATTAGTCAAAGGAGAAACAAGTCAAACAGGAACCAGACTTATCAGTAGGAAATAGTCTTGTCACACAAGCGGCATCACCAGTGCTCTGCAGGTAAAGGGCCTGAGATGTTCAAGGAGGAAATCCCCAAAATGAAATGACAACCGTTTCTACAAGCCCACTGTGACCTACGCTGCGGCTGGGCCATGAAGGGTCACCTGTGGCACCTTAACTCTGCGAGGTTCGAGGGTAAGACTCGTGTCCTGGCAGTGCTACCAGAAAGAAAATCATATTAAATATCTCAGCCAAACCTGGGAAACTCAACAGTATCTGATCCTTGGGAGCAAAAACATCCCAGGATGAGACATTTCTAGAAGTAAAGGTCGTTAAAGGAGGTGCAGGAACAATGTGAACAACTGTGCTACACCAGCAGGAGAGGTTCACAGGGCAGGAGGTACCTGCAGTACTTCTGTCTTTCCTAGACACCAGTGAGACCTCATCCATTTCTAACTGGGCAGTCTGGTGCGTGCAGTTCGTTTTCCAGTGGCTGAGGACGACAGCGACACTAAGCCTAGGAGAGGGCTGTGGGAAGGTTGGAACCTTCAGCACAAACCCCTTGTGAAGGGGTGAGGGGAGGGAGTTCTGTGTGTAATTTCTGTGCCCGCCACACTGCAGTGGAACAATCCTCAGCCGTTCAGGCGTCACTGTCCCTCCGTTGCATTCCACTGGCACGCCCGCCCGCGGGCAGGAGTTACAGTCACCTCTCCTTTCACCCGCTCTTTAGTTTCCTTTAAGAAGTCAAAAGGGAGAAGAGGTGTTTCATACAGGCTGTTGACTCTCCCTGTACTTAAAAATATATTACTTAATACTTGTATATTCAGTTTAACTACTCTTTGTTTCTATTACTGAAAGAAGACTTAACGAAGGGAAAAAAACCAACAGCAATAACATTCATATCTCCGGAGCAGCTAACTCGTATACAGAATATTCTGCTTTCAAACAGAACTAGCCAATGTAAAAACAAAGTTACAAGTAAATCCAACCTGTAAATACTTTTTTTCATTTTACACTGTTGTATTATAAGTGTATATGGTGTTTACTTTTACAAAACTTTCTTACCTGGTAGTTGTCTTGTTTTATGAGTTGTGTTTTTAACGAAGAAGAACCTTTGCTGTCCGTTAGGAAAAACAAAACAAAATCCTTTGCGAGTTTTCGATGTCGGTTAAACTCCTCCATCGTTCGCATTCTACTTGTCCTTGTTCTCACTGTAAAGTATTTTATTACCAGAAGGTTGATTGTTCTTTCCATTCTGCCCTCTCATCGGTCCATGTGTTTTAGAGCAAAGTTTTTCGTTGGTTTGGTGGTTGTTTTTTTATTTTTTTTTTAATCAAAAGAACTCACAGAAATGACATTTTTTCAATTGAAGAAAAATAAATCTTTACATTTATAATAGCCAATAGCATTTCAGCACATTTTTGTTATCCTGGTCTCTCCTATGCTGCTGCTAATGACAATATTATGACTTACTCTACTATTCTAGAACTATTTTTATGTAAGTAATGTATGCTTTCTTGTTTATAAATGCCTGATTTAAAAAAAATAAGAAAAAAGCTTGGCATATTTATCTATTTCGCTGTGTACCTGGATAGTCCTTTTCCACCCCCTTTTCCACATCCCCTCCCCTCGAAGCAGATAATATTGTAAAATAAAGGACTTTATGAGATTATGTATGAAAATAGCTATGCTTATATACCACAGTGACTGAATGTACAGTGTATAGACGCATTACCTAAAATAAAATTGTTTGTCCAGAAAACCCCAGAGAGCTGTGGATGGTTCTTGAGTTCCTGCGCTGGCAGCTGTGGCCCAAGGGCCAGGCCAGGCCTCGGTACCGCTGTCTGCAGGGCCAGGACCGCAGAAAACGGCGTGAGGACGTACAGACACGCTGCACCCGCACCCAGCCCCGCCTGGCACCCTGCTGGTGTCCGGGTCACCCGGGGCTGAAGCGCCGGGAGCGGTCGCGGCGCCTCGGCCCTGCGGCAGCGCTGGGGAGAAGCCGACTCGGCTGCGCTTCCTTCCAGCCCGGGACTCGGCAGGAGCGGAGCTGCGGTACCCGGCCACCCGCTGGGGGCACTGGGACCCGGGGAACCCGCTGGCGGGGGCTGGGGACAGGGCACTGCTCGGCCCCCCGATGAGTGCGCACACACACTCAGGGCAGCGCTGCTCTGCTGTCACCCTGACATGTGCCACCTCAGAGCTGACCCCAGAGGGGGTGACACGCTCCTGCCCGTGTCTGTCGCGCCTCAGGCCTCGGGTGGGGGCTGACCCGCCCAGCTCGCGCACGGCACGAACCCACACGTCAGAGTCACAGAATCACCGTGGCTGGAAAAGCCCTCCAGGACCACCAAGTCCAACCCAGCCACCAGCCCTACCCCGACACAACCACCCAACCAGCTCACCACAGCTACCCAGTCCTGTGACCAGCCCCAGGGTGGTGACCCGCCACCTCCCTGGGCAGCCCCCACCAACCTTCACGGCTGGCTTGGTGAAGAAAGTTCTAACACCCTGACACCCCCTCCAGCAGCATCAAAAGCCCTTTTCTCTAGGGGTGGAAGCAGCAGTACGTTCTCTTGGAAGGAAGCTCAGCTCTCATGCCACGTTTCAGCTTTCCTGGCATCCCCCTCCCCCAAATCTGCCTCTCACCTGAAGTGTGCGGGGCTGGGTGGAACCAGCACCTCCTCCACCGCAGTCCCCTCCCGACAAGCCTCTCGCTGAGGTGTCAGTTAAGCAGACAGTCGCTTTCAGGGCTGCAGGTGACAAGGCTGTAAAGAGAAGGGAATGTCACTGGAAGGGACACCCCCTGCCCGGGACCAACAGCACGGGGCAGTGCCCCTGCCCACTGAGGCGACTGCACACACCTGTGAGGACCTACGGACCTGTGCCCCAGGCCAAGAAACACGAGCGGGGAGCGCGGAGGATGGAGCCAGGTTCTCTCATGGCTTTCTGAGGAGCGGCTCCAGCCTTCCCAGAGCTCTGGGCCGCTGCTGAACACGCCCTTGTAAAACAGTGGAAACGCCAGAGAGTGAGCAAACAGCTTCAGAAACAATAATAAAAATCCTCCATGTTTCTGCCTCAGTGCAGCTTGGCTTCCTAAGGGCTTCCTAAGGGCTTCCTAAGGGGCTCCTGTTCCTACCACCTGGAGATTGTGCCTGGGCAAAACCCAGCCAGGCTGCTGCCTCTCCCTGGGCAAGGTGGGAGCTGTTCAGGGCTCCTGCCCTGTCCCCGGTGCGGTGCGAAGCTCCGCCTGTGTTTCCTCCGCCAGCACTCCCGGGCTCCTCGCCCCCAGCCCCCTGCTGACAGAGGAGCAGGCACAGGGAGCTCTAAGCCTCTGGTTTTCCCAACTCCTGAAGACTCCAGAGTGATCCACCCGCTGCTGCTCTGCTGTGGAGCCGGGCTCACGGGTGAGCTGGAGCCTGTTGCTGGGATCAGCCGGGGGGGTGGCCTGGAGCCATGTCTGTGAGGTGCTCAGCCACGGGAATGACCCCCAGCACACCCAGCTGCTCAGGACCCCCCCTCAGCCTAAATCCAGAGAGCTTACCAGAGAGCGTACCACAGCGAAGGCAGACCCCTTCTCCACCCTTCCTCTCTTCAGCCCTGCAGAGCAGCACTGGAGTGACAAGGCCTTGGGTCCATCTCTGCTCCAGGTCTCCTGTTGTGACAGCAAAGAGTCCTTTTGGCCAGAATCTTACTCTGCAGCATGAGCAGCCCACGAGCTCTGGCACCTGCGCTGCTTTCCCCAATACTCTGCTCTAACTCCTGCCGCCACGCAGCCCCGAGCTGCCCTGCAAGCAGCAGCCACGGCCACAGGCGCTTCCAATCCCTCAGTGACTCCAGTGGACACCTGGGAATCAAACCTAATTTCATCTCCCTGGTCCCAAAAGGGGGAAAGAATAAAAAAGAAAAAAAATTACCCCCCTGGGTGCATTTCCTGGAAATAGAGCAGCTTGTGCAAGCCCAGGAATGTTGTGGGGACTGAGCTGGTTCTGGAGCAAGGTGCTCCTACAACTGCTGCATGGCAAAAACCTTCCCTTGGAAAAACTACAGACAGAAAGTCAAAGTCTCACCATTAACTTCATACCCTGGTTTAGAACATCTTCAGCAAAGAACCAGTGGGTTAACCCAGGTGGCAGCCTGGCACCACAGCTCACTCCCCCCACAGTGCAGTGGAGGAGCTGGAGGGGGGAGGAAGAGAAATTTGTGTTTTGAGATAAAAACGGTTTAATAAGACAGCGAAGGGAGGTTATAAAAATGAATACCCAAAAAAAGTTAACTCCATCCTAGGGAAAGCAGCACACTCTGCCTGAAGGACTGTGGGTGAACTGACCCATTAGCATTCCCCAAAATTCCACAGCAATGCAGGTCCAGTTCCTGGAGGTCATAAACCAACAGGTGAACTGGAATCTGCACACACTAACTGGTGTGTCCAAGGGCCAGAGGCTGACTGGCCTGCTCAGCAGATGCTCGTGTATTTGGCATGTCTAAAGCCTCACCTCTACTGACCATCACCTGCAGTTCACCTCTGGAAGTGACAGATGTGTCAAGTTTTCTGACAGACACAAGTAAAAGGCTTTAAGTGACTTTGTTCCACAGAGTTTGTACACAAAACTAGGTCTGAAGACACCAGATTGCCCTACACTCAGGGAGACCTGCTGTGTTTCTGTCAGAACACCTCATCCATAGTTTCTCTGGAAGTTGCAGGACCTTTGGAAGTGCCCCATTTTGGAGCAGAATGGCTTTAAAGAACAGAAGATGCTCTTGTATCTGGAGGAGCAGGAGTCACACTCCAGCTCCTCAAAGAGGTCACCAGCTCATTTCCTTCACTTGGATCAGGGCCACAGGTACAGATCCCACCACCCCACAACTGACCAAGGCAACTCCACCAGTGTCAGGAGACAAGGATACAGATTTGTCCAGACCACAGAAACGGCCTCAGGCTCACAGTGATGGACCAGTAGGGTGTGGGCCAGCATTCTGTACCAAAGAGCCCACCCTGGCGGGGCAATGACACCCTGGTGGGGTTGTGCTTCCGCCACCAGACAGGGCTGCGTCTGGCCCGGCGCCAGCGGCCGGCTCGCTAGGGAGGACTCAGCACCCCAGAGCTCCCAGAGGAAGCCAGGAGCCAGCTCCTGCCTGAAGTCAGCTGAGGCTGCCTTGGAAACCAGACTTGGCCCAGTCCTTCGGGCACCTTCCTGACCCTGGGAGGATCCTCTGCAGCTGTCCCAATGTACCTGGCTACCCTCACTCCAGGAGCTCCCACTGAGCTGGCCAAGGCTGCAGAACAACACCCCAAGCACAACCCCCTGGGCATCGTTTGCCTCCTCTGCTGCCCTGACTCAGACGTTCAGAGGGGAGGTGGATACCCCAGGGGGTTGGCACAGATCCCCACAGATCCCCACAGAACCATGGGTGAATTTTAACTAAACTTGAAAAGATTCACAAAATTACAGGTTTTTTGTTTTTGGTTTTTTTTTTGTCCCCTAACTGGCTTATAAGTACACAACCAAAAATCACAGAACCTCCCTCCAACCTTCTAATTCACCAGCTACAGCTGCACATCAAGGGTGCCAGTTGAATTGGACACTGTAAATCAGGGGTCCAGGAGTGGTTTCTGAGTCTAACAGGCAGATGGGGACACACTGAGAAGAGCCATACTTTCCAAAGGCTGGAAAAGTCAGGTGCCTCTCAGAGTTTCACACTGGGCAGCAAGAAATTGAGACATCCACAACACTTGTGCTCGCTCATGAAAAGCTTTTACTCATTTACTCCTTTCCCTCACCTCTCCTGGATCTTTACAGCCTTTCTTTGGCAACACGCCTCTACCAATGCAGCTGCAGTTCATGCAAAGGTCACTGCTGCCTCTTGCCTTCAGCAGTGTGTCTCCTGCATTCCCTGTTTCCACTGACAAACTCCAGCCAGGTGACTGCTCCTGAGAATAAGGGACAAACCAGAGACAGTGAAAACGGGGAAACAAAGCAAATCCTTTGGCACTGCTCGTCCAGCGTCTGGACAGGAGGCAACAAGAACCGTCCAGTCTGTGGCCAGGCTGTGCTTCCACAGCCACTTCACTGCTAACACCTTGCATTCAGGCAGGCAGCACTTGTGACCACGTGAGGAGCCTGGCAGTGCCCAGGGCAGAACTCTGTGCTGCAGAGATGAACCATCTCTCCTGGTGTCACTGCTCAGAGCACAAGGCTGGAAATGCTCTTACACCCCCTGTCTCCGAGGCCCTCTGAGGGCAACACCACATACTGGTGAGGAAGACCAGTCAAGCTGTCTGGTGTTTATGCTTGAGGGGTAACTGTGCTTTGAAAATGTGAGTTATCCTTCCAGAGTAACTCAAATTCCATTGATAGAAGAACCAGAATACCAGGAACCAGACATGAGCCCACTCAGCTGAACACTTCTATTTCCAACCCCCAGAGTTCACTTGCACGTCCCTGCACTGACTCCTTGAGTATCACAGAATCCTGGCACTGTTGAGGCTGGAAGAGACCCTCAAGATCATCCAGTCCAACCCTTACCCTACCGCCACCAAGTCCCTCAGACCAAGCACCGCATCTACCCAGGGATGGGGACTCACCCACATCAACACAGTATTTTCTCCACATTCTCAGTGAAGATCTGTGAAGGGACCAGCACTGGAAGAAATGTTTCTGCATACCTGGGCAGGCAAGATGCTGCTGTCATCAGAGCAGATTTCCTGTGCTGGTCCCACAGCTGCTGCCCAAAGCCCACCAGCCCCCCCGGCGTGGCTCTCTCGCATGACCTTTGCCACGGCAGCGCGCTCGGCACGCTCGTGGGACGCTCTGAGTACGTGCAGCATCTTGGCCAAGCCCCACAGGGAACCTGAGGGATGAGCTCTGCAAGCTCCAGTCCAGCCCACAGGCAGAAACCCAGGGATCTGCTCTTCAAGCCCAAGAGAAGGGCTCTGGGATTAACTCATCAGGCCAAAGGTGGCAACGTGCACAGAGCCCGACCCCCAGAGCTCCCTGCGCTGCAGCCCCTGAGCCCAAGTTAATGTCCCAAAGCAGAAACACCAGCCCAGCAGAGACCCCAACCCCCCTCCTGCTCTGTTCTCCACAAACACCCAGCCACAGGCCCTACCTGTCCCCAGAGCTCTGTCCAAACAGGCACAGCAGTGAGGGGTGGGGAGACCAACAGCGAGGCCAGAGGAACCGACCCAGGCTCAAAGGAGCTGCCAGAGAGCAGGAAAGGGAGATCACATTTCCTGAAGTAAAAGTCTCCATGCCTTATTCCACAGCTTCTGTTACTGAACCACCAGGAAACACACCCCAAAGCACCAAGCCCCCACCCCACCCCTCAGAGCTGCTCATCCTGGACACAGTAAGTTGAGGTGTTTGCATGGAGCACACGTGAAACAGCTGTCAAAACACCCAGACTTGGACCAAGGAACAGCTCAGAGCAGCACCTCAGTCGTTTCCATCTCACTGTGAGCAGCACCCTTGTTTATACCCAACAGATGGAGCAAAGGGAAAACTTAACACATACAGCAGAGTGGAGGTTTGACAGGGATTTCTGGTAGAAATTATGAGAAGCCCTGTTACTGCCCATAGCATCCAAGCCACATTTTTATGTGCTCCCATATTCATTTGCTGAAAAGATGTTAAAGAAACACATCTTGGCACATCTGCAAGGAAGGGATAAAACTTGCAGGAGGTGATAGGAACCAGGGAAGCAGTAAAAACCCAGGAGTGTCAGAGTTAATGATGATATGTGAGTAATCCAGTTATAAAGGCACTGTCAGGAGGAAGAGAGCACAAATATAATAAAACACAGCTGTATGACGTACACTCCAGTGGAATTTTTATTAGATGGCTTATGAGAACTGAAGTATACCTGACTGCAGAGCACATTCCCACACACTTTGATTTCGAGGGGAAAACAAAATTCCACAGATCTCTGTGCTGGACTGATTCAGTTGAACTGTTCTGCACAGGATTTGTGAGTTTTCTGGCTCATCTTTTTGGATTTACTCTTGTAGTTGTTTTCTGCTGAGTCAGCTCCTCAACCTGGAACCTTGAGAATTTCATGGTTTTAAGCACTTCCCCAGAGCCTGTCCTGGCCCAGCTATCCTCGTCCTCTGGCCCTTCTACCTCTTACCCTGAATGACTCTCCTGTATCTCCCACACGCACCAACTGTGTGTGACAAACACTCTGGGACCAGAGGCTCAAAGGAAGAAGAAGTTCTACTGCCTCAAAGGAGCTCAGGTTTGTTCCAAAACCTGCTCATTTCTGTAAACACCATGAAGCCTGTGAGCTCTCACCATTACCTTGGGCAGAGAGCTTCCAGACACACAGTTTCTCTGCATCCTAGACCTGTAACTGCTGAGCTGCAGACAGGCTGTCACCGGCCTGTAGCCATCAGCCCCTGGGTGCTGCAGTATCCCACTGCCCTGCAGATGCAGCAGGGACACTGTCTGGAAGCAGGACAGGTCACTGGCACTGCCTGACAGGGCACTCAGTCTGTCTTTGCTCATGCCACCAGTTACCTTCTCTACAATCCTCTGCATGTAAAATCTGCAAGTGGAGAGCGATGAGGTGCTTTTGGCCACACACAAAAATGAGAATGAAAATGGAATGAAGCATGAAGACCACAAGCAGGTTCACAGCTGGAGCTGGTGCTTTGAAAGGCTCCACGTGTGGTTAGTCCCAAACTGCTTTTGCACACGTATCCTGAGAGTATCCTGACATTGGTGGATGCCCAAGAAATTGCAAGAAGTTAGTTGCAAAGTGAAGCTCCCCCAGCTGCCTTGCTCATGAGCTGAGCTTAGCACAAGCAGAACCTTTAAGCCCTGACTCTCACCGTGTGTAAAGCAGGGATCCCATGCTGCTTAATTCAATTTGGCAGATAACATTGGTGAAAGGCATTGATTTCTTCCCTCACTCCCCCTTTCTCTTCCATCAATTGTCTCAGATAAGGAGCCTGTGGCTCAGCCCCTGCTGGTGAGGGATGCCTTGTAATTGCTTTGAATGGATTATCACCAGACATCTACCAGGCATTTACAGTGCTCCAGCTGTAATAAGAAACAGTCTCACCCAGAAGAAGGGCTCTGAGGAAGACACAGCTGCTTCTGGTGCCTCTGCCTTGCTTCTCTGTTCTTGTATTAAGCCTGACTTTATTTATGTATACTTTTATGAGTCTGATACCTAGGACATCCACCTGAAGGCAGGGCTCAGATGGGCTAAGAGCCACTCAAACTCTGAGAGCTCGTTTCAGCTTCCGACAGCGTGTGACAGCACTCGGGCTACCAGGGACTGTCCTTCCACACTGCTGAAATCTGGCTAGAAAGGTTCCTGCCTGTTTCAGAGGGTAACATTGGCAAGAACTGGGGAACTAAGAGAGACATATTCTGGTTTGACAATTATTGGCTAAAAGACATTGGCTAAGACACTTCTCATCTCACCTTGCTGCTGCTTTTCTCACTCTGCTAGAGGCCATCACCACCAGGTTTTTCACAAAGACCACAGTGACGTTAAAGTCTGGTATCTGGAACTCAATTTGTATGGCTGGGGGGAGCAGCAGTGAGTGTGAGGCAGACTTACAGAGGAGCAAAATTAAGCAGTTTAATCTACTTCATTTTATATTTTGTACAACTATATGAGGCTGCCCAGCACCACGAGGCAGTAAACCCATGCCCACGACGCTTGAACTGAAAGCTCTGTAGATCAACACATTTTTTGCCCTGTGAAGTTTCATTAGGGTCAACAAAGGCAATAAGCCTGTGCTTCTGATGTGCAACTCCAGTGCACAGGCACGCTGCCAGCCCTGGTTCTCCTTCAGCCACTGCAGTCCATACCAGCCATTTGCAGGGGCAACAGGACCTCAGTGGGACAGGTCCTGCTCGGTGCCAACAGCGCCAGCCTCACGCTCCCAGCCCCGGTGCTCACCAAAAATCAGTTCTGCTCTGACACAAGTTTCATCTCACACCATGTTCCAGCTCAGAGCTCCCTCTGCTCCCTCTGAAAACAACATGAAATCTTTCTTGGAGCAAATGAAGAGCTGCTGTCAGCTTGGTGCTTGGATCATCAGTGAGAATCCTCCCCTGCCTACTCCATACCTACTTGTCTAACAAAACACTGAAGGCTCTCAGTTTAAGTGATGCTAATTTCCCAGAACCCCAGTGACTGACAGCTCGTACACACTGGCTTGTTACACGTGCAGAGCTGGCTAATATAAAAAGGGAGGGTTTAAAATGTGCATGACACAACAAGCAGTACGAAACCCCTTACAGTTTTTGCACCTTGAAAGGCAGAGCGCAGGCGGGGAAAGGGGACAGTGGATTTGCTGCCACTCATCCACAAAGTGACTTCAGGGCTCGTGCAGCTGGGAGATAATGTGCTTTGCAGGTCATTGGCTCTCAAGCACTGTGTTATCTCTCTGTAACATACACCTTGTTGTGTCTTACTGCTTAATTAGGGCTGATATGCAGGCCATAATAATGCTTATCATTAGCCAGAGGATGACAATTACAGTTTAAGATTAAACTGTTTTCTTTTTTTCTGCAGCCAAGTCTCTGTATGACACTTCCTTAGCCCAAGAAAAGATTTGCACATGCAGAACAAATCCATATACTAATTGGTTATGTGCCCCTCATAATGATGTGGAGTTTGGGAAGGATGCACTGCAATGTGACACCGTGACCAGCACGATGAACAGAGCTGTGTCTCAACCTGTAGGTCAGCTGGTCAGCTACATGTGCCTGAAAAATCCTGAGACAGCAATAAAGACAAGGACATTCTGTGATCTTCTGAATGGGACAGGTTCCAGCCTGGCTACTGTCAAAGGCAGCGCCTCAACTTGCAGTAAAACTCAGTCCTTCCTTTAGTCACCACTTTCTAACCCACCTTCCATTCCATCAGCTTCACCCTCTCCATTTATCTCCTCCCCGTTTTCTAAAGAGAATTCCTAAAGTTGTGGATGACATCTGTCACACAGGCAGAGGAGCAGCTGCATCCATCCGTCCATCCATCCATCCCTCATCCCTCATCCATCCATCCATCCCTCATCCCTCATCCATCCATCCATCCCTCATCCCTCATCCATCCATCCATCCCTCATCCCTCATCCATCCATCCATCCCTCATCCCTCATCCATCCATCCATCCCTCATCCCTCATCCATCCATCCATCTCTCCATCCACCCCCTATTATTCTCTTGCATTATGATGTGCTGCAGAAATTTGGGGCTTATTTCAGCAGAACACTGAGGTATATTCTTGATTTGAAAACAGTGTTTCATACACCACAAAGTCTTTTTGCTCGATCAGGGCTTTTGTTTCAGAAATGGGCACAGTTAACAGAGATCCTAGAGCTGGGAAGTAGTTTGAAAGACTGGAATATTAAAGGATCAGAAATAAAAGAAGAGTCTGCTTAAGCTGAACTGGCATTAAGTAGCTCTGCCCGTTTCAAGAAGGAGAGACATGCTACTCTGCACAAACAATCTGAACACTTCAAGATTGCTTACAAATATTCTGCTCTAAAATCCACAGTGGCCCGAGAGGAGATTTAAGTACTGATCATGACAACGCAGCTTAAAGGCTGAGTAAGAGCTGCGCTTCTGGACCTTGGCTAAGCACTCTGAGAGTCCCTCAGAGCCAAGCCTTTAACTCCTCAACATAAATGTGATAACATACAGTTGTGATGACTCTTAATGTCAGAGGTCAATGGTTTAAATCTCATGTCCTGTAGTTTGTCAACTCCCATTTATCCTACCCAGCACAGCACAAGGGGACGACACATAAATCTTCCAAAAATGTGTTCTGATCTTTCACCTACAGTAGATTAAAAATAACCTGGAGCAAGAGCTTTTAGCATTTTGTCATAGCAATTTCTCTGTCAAATATGACAGATAGCCAGCTTCGTGGAAAAAGAATGAACCAACCCAGAGATCAGATAATGAAGAAGTCTGAATTACACCTCCAAGAGGAGGAGTTTTACTCATGGTGGAAATCCCCACTTAGCTCACCCCCCTGAGCCTGTGTGTCACAGGGCTCATCCAGCAGGGCAGTTCTCTCCTTTCTGCCTATTTTTCATGGAGATCTCCCAAGCTGAGTTCTGGGAGCTCAAGCAAGAGTCTTCAGTCCTGCTTTAGGGTTTGCAATCTAGCATGACCTTGGGCAGAATGCTCATTTCCACTTTATTAAAAAAAATAATTGAAGATAGGTGCTAGTTTTGGCTACCCAACACAATCATAATAGCTTCAGCCATTTGGAAAATCCTGCAGAGGTGCTCAATAAACTGCAAGTTAAACACCTGAAAGTGAACATCTAAACAAAACACAGTCCTCTGATAATCTTGCTGAATTACTCTGCTGACTTACCTTGCAACTTCTAGGTGTCTTTGGAGGTCTTGCAGCAATGAGATGCACATCACCATTATTAAAGCATGCAGCACCCCTTCACTACCAGTAATGGAAGAATGTTGACAGCAAACCACCCCAGTCTATTACTGCTACGTGCTAATGGTTTCCTCTACAAGGGAAAACCAGACTGAGATGTACACACGCTCATTTTCACTAACCTCATTTCAGAGAGCTTTGACAATGTGTTAAATACTTATTTTACTGCAAGTTTCTGGATTTTGTACCATCAACACTTTCATGAAACCCTCCCAAGAAGACTTCTACTCTTATTTTTAAAGGAGCTGAACTAGTAAGAGAATGCAAAGAGGATGTACTCGCTGTGGGAAGGCCACACCAGAGGAGACTGCCTCTGCATCACACACAGTCCTTAGCAGGATGCAGTAGTTAAGTATTAATAAACCCAACGAGGACTTAACTGCCTGAAAGTTAATCTATTTTTCTAATGCTATCAGTTGATTTAATAACAGGTTGTCTGTTCCTGTAAACTGTGCTTTCCTTGTACCTTTAAACCACCACAGCCACCACTGCCAAAGCGGAATAGCTGTCCGAAGTATTTACTCAGGAAACTAAAGCTTCCAGAGCTGCAGCTGCTTCCATATTTATTCAGAATGATGAGCACTTTCCCAGCAGGTTCTAAGGACTGGAACATCTGTTTACCAGACACCTTTATGACATTCCACCTCTCCGAGCAGTGTGCTAAGATTTCAAGAGTTAAATCCTGCAGAGGTGCTCAATAAACTGCACCCAAAAACCCAAACCCCCAAACCCCACACAGAATTGCTCCTAACCCTTCCCTCCTTTCCAGCCCCAGCAGCACAGCAATCCAGGTACTTACTGAAGGTAAACCAGCCTGTAAAGTCAGGCACTAAATCATTTTGGCAGCTCTCTGCTTCTCCTAGATCCTTTTGTGCCTGTGATGCAGCACAAAACATCCTCGTGAGCTCCCAGAAGTTACTCAGACTGAAGGACAGAGACAGTGGCCTGGGGCAAACAACATGAAGAACAAACCAAATTAAACCCAACAGTGCTTTGTGCCTAAGAACTTCAGAAACACTGGAGAAGCTGAGAACTTGTAGGCTCTCTGCAACAGTTCAGATCCCAGCTTTCAGGTTTTCCAGAATTTGCCCTTTACTTCAGCAGGGTCTCAGATCCCATTTTGTCAGAGTGTAAACAGACACAATATTGTCTGCTACATGTAGTAACAGAAACACAAAACCCAGTTGGGAAGCCCTCAAAACAGCACCTGTGACAGAGCTAGGCAGCGTGGGTCTTACTCATGCCAGCCATCAACAGAGTACTTATCTGCAGAATCATGTGCCATTAACTGTAGATCTGGAGCTTCACCTGTGAATCAGAGCTGAGCAAGGACTACAGGATTTTACATGTTATTTCCAACTGGCTCCAATTTTCAAAACATTGTCTTTTTGATCAGCTTTCCCTCTGGACCAGGGAAGCTAAAGTCTACCTGCTTTGTCTCCCACCATCACAAGTGTGACAACCTGCAACAGCAGAAATTTCTGCATTTCTCTAATGGGTGTTCCTCAAAATATATTAAAAAAAACCCCAAAGACATCACCATGTTCTCTCTCAAGTCCACATGCTATCAGAAAACACGGGGGAAAATGTATTTAGGTTTTGAACATGGTGATCTTACAGCTCTCTTCCAACACACATCAGTCTATGGCTCTATGATACTCCTGGTATTAGTGTCTGATTATCCACAGAGTTTGTTACATGCCAAAGGGATTAACTGCAGGGCCGAACTACTGAAGTCCTCACATGGTCCTATCACATTTTCATCTCTATTTTGATGCCTGGACCAGAAGAAAAATCCTGTGTTACTTTTAATGCTTGCATTAATGTTATTTTAGCTCCATGAATGGAACCATCAAAGGAAAAGAGCCCATGAAAACCAAACACAAACCAGACACTTGGTTTAATTCAGATGTAAGTGAACCCTGCAATTTGCTTAGGGCTTTGTGTTCTGGTGGGGTGGGGCAGGGGTGTACAGACTCCTCCAGCCCCAGGTGACAACAGCACACGTTTCTGGCTATCTGATACTGCAGTGTTTTCTGGCTCACCTACTCACCTAAGAAGCTGTCATACAGAAGCAGTGATTCCACATACTGCAGCAGTGAGAGGGAACACATAAAAAAGGTCCAGCTGCTAAACTTCACACCAGAAGCCAATCCAAACGGAGGAAACGTGGGTGATTCAAGGCAGACACAAAAGCATCACGAAATGAAAGAGAAAATAAAAGAAAACATGTATATCACATTTATACTGAAGATATTTGTGATTTCTGTTACTTGCATTTTGATGTATTGTTGATTATTTATGCCTGGGTACAATGTTGAGGATTGGTTTGAGTCTACCCAGCCCCAAATGATCCGTGAGGTAGATGGATATGTCAACCAAAGTGAAGGAGAAGGAGAGGCATTGGGAATGGAGGAGCCAGCTCCTTCCAACACCACACAAGCCAGCAATGGAAGTGCCACACACCTCTGCTGAGAGCCATCAAGTCTTCCAGCATAGGCAACACGTCCCCTTTTCCTTCCAGCTGCCAGTCGCCATATACCTTCTCTCTGCATTCCCAGGATAAATCCCACATGCACTGGAGACCAAAGGCCTCTGACATGTTCCACCTAACGTGGACTAAGCAGCACAGGTACAAAGTGAGACAATTTTCTGGCTCTGCTCACAGAGCTGCACAGGGTCTCCCATCCCTACCATGTCACCTGGATGTCAGTGAGAGGCCAAACCAATTACAAGCAGTTTGTTTGGAGGCAATCAACTACTCACAGATGTTATCAACAACTCAGGAAAATACTCAGGCTAGGGTTAACAGTTATTGTCTAAAGCAGCTATTAATCATTTACAAAATGTATATGAATTGAAACTCCTTATAATTCAGTACTACATATAATGGCTGTTATCTTGGCTGCCACACTGGAGCTGGGTCCAAGGATCTCCACAGTTCAAGGATCAACCACACAGCACAGGGTAGAAGTAGCCAAAATGCCCAACAAGAAGCTGTGACAGACTCACCCACAAACAATACTGGGAAGTTGACCAAGTCTCCTTACTGAACAAGCCACAAGGTCACTTCTTCAGGAATCAAACCTCTCAGTCCCCATTTTTCATCATCTGCAATCAGCTGCTCACCACTCATTCCTATGGATATAAATGATTGCACTCAAGTTCATGGAAAAAAGGTCCCCAGAATTTCAGGCATCCTGTTATGCTTGCTGCTTGTCTTGAATGTCTGGGAGTATCTCCTACAGGATATATAGGAAAGGAATCACAGGGTCACAGAATGTCAGGAGTTGGAAGAGACCTCTAAAGATCATCTAGTCCAACCTCCTGCCCAAGCATAATCACTTAGATTAAATCACATGGAACATGTCCAGGTTGGTCTGGAATGTCTCCAGAGGAATCTCCACAGCCTCTCTGGGCAGCCTGGCACAGTGTTCCATCACCCTCACAGGGAAAATAGCTTAATTTCTTTCACAGTTTTAGTAAGAAGGTTGTAAAAGAACTCAAACTGCTGGATGTACTGGCATTTTCAGACACCTCAAATGTTTCTCTGTGCCATGAGCAACACATGGCCCTTAAAGCCAGGGTACAAGTTCAGATTCATGTATCTCTTTTTGGACAATGCTTTGTATCTGCCTGAGATTTGGTTTCTGATCAGCCATAAAGCAAGATACCCTCTGCAGGGAAATTTTTCTGGAAAAAAAAAGTTAAATCTCCTCCCTTTTCACCACAGTAAGTGAGCAGAAATGCTGGGGAACCAAAGCCTGAAGCATTCAGCAGAAATCACCAGGGCATGTTTTCAACTCCCTGGCACAGGTCACAACCTGCCACCACTGCCAGTGTTCCTTGGATTTTTTTCTCTTCCCTTTGTCTTCTCCAAAGCAAACTCAATTACAAATTGGAAAAATCCTGCAGTGAAACTTTCCCCTCCTGGGGCTGAATGTCTGTCACCCCTGTAGGAATTCCAGAGCTGCTGGTTAGCTGTGGATCCCAGTTCAGTCAGTGGTTCCAGAAACACGGAGCAGCTCAGGTTGGTGGCAGAACAAGTGACCTACTCTTCTCCCAGGGAGTTTGGCCTGGGCTGCTAGCACAGGCTCCCTAGCATCGGTGCAATCTCTGCCTTCTGTGACCCCAGAGCCTTAGCAATATAAAATGCCTCTTGACTTTAAAAGCAATATTACTCTGTCCCCCTGACTGCTCTTGCCTGGACCCCCTCCCCTCGGGTGCCACTCTGCAGTCACCCAGCGCAGCAGCGATCTGCGCGCCTGGAGTTACGGTGCAGCGTCTGCGCCGCAGCACGCTCCTCAGCACATTTCTCATGCTTCAGAAATCTACTGTGTACTGCCCAAAAACCCAAAACTTCCTCTTCCAAAAATGCCCCCTGCAATAGTGCACACATTGGTCATTTAACCACGTGACAACAGAACCTCTTTCCACCTTGACAAGTACATCCCTTCAGCTCCCACAGATGTGTGCTTACACGGTAAGTCATCCACCAACCTCAAGCTCTGATCCAAGAAAATCTTTTAAGCAGATTCTTAACAAAGCACAAGAGTAACTGTCTTACCACTAAATGGGACTATTCACTTGCTTAAGCATGTGCTTAAAGACTCTCCTGAATGGGAACTGTGTTAACCTAAAGGGCAGACTAGTCTCCAACTAACCCTGGAGATACAAGGAGTGTCCAGGCTGCATTTGTGCAGTCTGATAAGCACTGATCTGATAAAGCCTTAACCACACAGGCTGCATGGGTCCCTGCAGACAGGGTAGGGAGTGGATGTCACAAGGAGACTGCTTATCTAGCTGAGGACAAATGAAAATTCATTCAAAGTACTTGGTGCTTTAGAGATAAAAGCTGGGAAGGTCTTGTAGGGGGGACACTAACTAGTAGATGAGGTTATCACGAAGACAGGCAGGCTTAAGAAACCCCACCTCTCTATCCTAATGGCAATTAAAAGGCAAAGACTTCAAAAGATACAGAGGGATCTCATTCCAATGGGAATCACTGGACAGTAAAGCAGTTGGGAGTCTTTGAACATCTGGATCCTAATTTTAAAGTGTGACCAAATTTATAATACACTAAAAAACTGCTCTGTTCCACATTAATGCTTCACAAGTTGTTGGAACAAATTAATCTGCAAGTTTAGGCTATGAAGGTAGGAATCATAAGGGAAGCATGCTCTCTATTTCATACTGTCAAACAGAGACAAAACAGAAAGCACATTGTAATCCTTCATGGGATGGAGTGTATCATGCCACCGATACACTTCAGGAGACTGTTCACCTGTGCTTTGGGAGCATGGACATGTAGCAACAATACAATCTAGTCTGGTAAAAGGTCCTTTAGAACAAATATCCTACACAATCTGAAAAAAAAAGGGACACTTCATGGCTGTGCAGCTGCCTAAAGGTAGACTTCTTCTAACAGAAATCTCAAGCACCATCCCCCTGAACCCTTCTCATACAAACCCCTTTCCCGGGGTGCAACTCAGCTGTGATGCAGGGAGGGAACACTCTGTCCAGTGTTCAGGGCTGCAGCACCAATTACTGAAGAGAGACAATCTCACAAACCACCAGGCTCAAGAACAAGCTGAAGAAAGAGGAATTATGCACCATATTGGCATCTGTCTTACTTGAACTCACTGTTCAGGGCAAAGACAGCTCTGCTTGCCCAAGGAGCTCTGAAAGGGGAGAATTCAGTAATCTCTGGCTTCTCTTAGAACTGGTCTGCACATGACTGGGGAAGCCACAGTACAGTTCAAGAGATGCTGCATCTCATTTGGTAAAAAAAATAAAATTAAAAAATGCTTAATAAATATTCTTGGTCAATTAAATTTTGTTTTCCAGCTCATATTTCAAGGTTTTTCTCCTATCCCAGTATCCCCTAGTTTCACTGACAGATATGAAAAGTCTTCATGTGCTTTCATTTCTGTTATGGAATACCATAATGTTGTAGAATACCACAATGTCATGTTCAAGCACGATCCCAGGACCAAAAATGAGCCCTTCAGTCTGGAGTGGGATAACAATTAAGACTTCTTTGTTCATCCACTGCCTTACAAACACCTATGTGTCTCCCCAGCTGACTCCGGGACAGCTACAGGGACACAATGCTTTCAAAAATAACTTTCTAAACAAAACCACTTTCTTCTCAGACATGTCTGGCTAAAGGAAATGTTAAACAACACTTTCTTCTTCCTATATTTTGAAAACTTCCCTGTAATGAAGTCCAAGCCCTACAGAAAGGTCTGCTTTCTCACCTAGTGAACTGGAGCACTGGCCAGTTTCATTTCCCCAGCACCGAAATGCTCCAATTCCCTGCTTTACCGAAGAATTGCAACTCTGAGCAAGACTCAGTGGTTTCAGTTCTCAGGAGGTTTGTTTCCCACAGCTGCTCTTCAGTCAAGCTGTGAATGAACCTGAAAATTCATTTGAAAAACCCTCCATGGTTTCTCATGCTTTCACAATTACACTATAGCCCTTTCCTCAACATCTACTACCATCCCCAGCAGGGAATTCCCCTGACACACGGGTAGAATCTACCAGGAAGGCCTGTAGACCTCGATAAGCATTTCATCTCAAACAATGCAAGAACTTGCTTTCAAACAAGTCTGGGAAATTTTCTTTTCTGAGCTCTGATTTTGACATGGGAGCTGGGGCTTCTAAGGTTCTGTCTCGTGGCTGGGTTCAGAGCCCACCGGAGCAGCCCACGCGCACGGCCACGGGCTCCGAGCCGTCACACTGCTCACGTCTGTCACTGCCACTGACTCAGTAGGAAAGTCCTCTGAGCTAAGGTTGAGGACAACTGCATTCCCTCTGATCAGAAGCTGAATCAGTGGCATGTCCTATGAGCCATGCTACAGGGTCTAAAGTTCCCCCTTTCCACCAGACCAGAACAGGGTGTGCAGGTCTCAGTGCAAGAGTGTGGGACCTAACTCTCCACCAATTTTACTTAGACTGGTCCTGAAGTGATCACGGAGGTCACAGCATTTGCACATCAGTGTAACTGTCACCATGGAAACCAGTAAACTGGCATCTGCTTGATGTCTGGTTTTAAAGGAGCTGTGAAGCTGCTGGCTGGGGAGGGAAATCTGCAAGCTGCAGCTCCCACGACGGAGCGGAGCGGCCCTTGCTTTCATGTCTCAGGCACACGGGCCAGTCCCTGGCTGTGCCCAGCTCCTGGGACACGGCTTGCTCCGAATGCACCAGACACCCTCATTCCCCAGGATCACTCAGGCCCATTTCCTACCACTTCTCTGTTGCTGAGTTAGGATTCTACCAGCAACTAACACCGAAAAACCACCCCCCGACCCAAAGGCAGTAGCACTCACTGGAATTCACACCGGCCAATCAAACCTCAAATTGTTCAGAATGTGTAAGCAAAATCCTGATCATCGTATTGAATATAATTATGTGTTATAATTTATATTAGCTATAAATCTAGCTATTTATAATCAAGAGAGTAAATCTAAACACTTGTAAAATGAATAGCCACAGTAAGTGCTGATTTCTGATAAACATTTACAGACAAAGATGCCTGACATCTATATACTGAGATAGATAGACAGACAGACAGACAGACAGAGTTTTACCCTGCATTTCTTAGTCCCTCAAATAAACAGAAGGGTGCACCTATGACACTTGTAGAGTATCTCTTGACACAGCTGTATATTGGGGGTGGGAACCCCCTGCTACATATGAACACAGCTCCAGTAGAGTACATCTTTGATCTTTCCTAGCAGCTAGCACATCACACAACAATTAACCCTGTTCAAGAGCTCATTACCTGTTCACACTGCTGCATAAAGCTCATGCCCCTGGGCACCATTTCAAAGCACTGTCAGTATTTCTGCCCGACCCAGGGCAACCACTGAACACAGACTCAGCCCCAGTGACACCCGCTGGAGCACAGTTTAACACCAGCATCCCACCAACACCCTGGGAGATGCTCAGCGGTGCTATCACGTTCTTCAGAAAGTAAAGGTGGCATGGAAAGCAAAAAGTGTGTGGGAGGTCAGACAGATTTCAACTTTGTGTAACAGATACTTACACTACTAGTAAATGTACCGGTGTGGAAGTGTTCCCAAACCTGAAGGGCAGCTGACAGGGAACAGCTCACACCTATATCAGAAATCTCTCTCTAGGTCTCTGAAACAGGTTGACTGCATATAAACTGCTTATTGGGAATGGTCTCCAACCTCAAACCATACCTGGGAACAGTTTAGAAAAATACTAACTGGCATCGGCCAAAATTCTGCCAAGAAACATTCCAGCACTTCAGTAGTACAGTATCATGTTCCCCTTTTGAGGAACATTCCTGGGAACATTCCCAGGCATCCTTGATTTTACTAGTATGGACACAGTCTAAGATTTCCAGATGCTTAGTAGAATAAAGTTTGGCTTCTTGCACACAACCTTCAGAACAAAGAACCCACGCAGAACAAACACCCAAAGGCTTTGTTACGGCAGAACCGAACATTACACTTAACAACACTTCCTAAAAAGGATTCCAGATCCAGTTTGGAACAAGCACCATTTTGCACTTGCCAGAAAGCTGTATGCTCATTAGACCTCTACTCTACAGCCTCACTCTAAGGCTGTCCTGGAATAAACAATGACAGCAGTACCTCAGACAGACAGCTTGCAGCCTCAACTCAAGCACCGCTGGCAGAAGAGCTTAACTTTGCAATCAAACCCGGGATCTCAAAGCACCGATCGATACCAGCTGTAATGAGACACTCTAGAAGCATCTCTGTGAGCCAGCAGGGAGGACCAGTGGTGTCACAGCTTCCTCCCAGCCTGCTGAACAGGGCAAGTGTCCTGTCTGCTGTCCCCTCACAATCGGTCTGCACGCCAACCCTGGCTCTGCCACCCCTGCAGAGCTGTCTGACGTGTGACACGAACACAACCTGTACAGACACAGATCACACAATGTTTACATGCTTCCATCAACTTTTACCACAGCTGGGGAACAGGGACATCATTACCATACACTTCACAGCACAAAATCAAGGTGGGTCTGGGTTTGTGTTTTTCTTGTGGTTTTTGTAACATTCCTTACATAATTTGGTTAACAAATCATACATTTGAAACTTATGCAAAAAAGCACTAGCAAAGATATGTATTCAAAATTAATCAGACTGTGCAACACTGCATATATAGAAATATCTCTAAGTGGTTTTAAAATCTTAAGAATTAGTTGAAACAAGAAAACAAAATTTTAAATGGCTTCCTTTTATTTCCAATGCCTGATGAACCTGATTGCAATTTCAGGGGTTTTTAACTCCAACTTCAAAAGCCACAAAAACCCAGCTTTTTAACCATGAAGCTAATAGGACTGTGACATGAATCTAGAGGTGGGCTTGACAAAACTCCCAACTACCACAATGTTAAAAACCAAAGAGTTGGCAAAATACCTCAGATTTGAAGAGGTGAAGAAATATGAGTGGCACTAGACGGACTTGAACAGCTGTACATATTTCAGCCCAAGATTTTAAATTTTCTGTCAAAATATTGCAGTGAAAAACTAACATTCTCCATGGAAAGCAGCTATTTTTGGTGAAAATGCTATTTTATCAAAACTCTATTTTCCATTAAACACAGTTTTGACAGAAATTTTTCAACTATCCTTATTCAGTGTTATGCTCTGTAGTTGAAAATGTTAGCAGTTTTTTAGGCTGTCTCTACAACTGCAAAGATTTATAGGGACTTGGCAAAGATGGAAAACAGAAAAAAATTTGATTTCAGACTAGTATCTTTGTCCCTTCATATTACACACAACCCTGTGAATTATTCTTACTTAAATTTAATAGAACACACGACTGTGACACAGCACAGCAATGCTACTTCAACGAGGCTGTTAATATTTCCTTTCAGGACTCTTCTCTCCCCCTCAACAGCACTGGCACAGCATCCCTCCTCCTCCTCCTCCTCCTCCACGAGTAAAACACTGCAGACTTTCACTTTAGCTTAACGAACTAGGTGGTAATTTTTCATCTAGTCAGGTCCTGGCACCGTTGGTCAGTGTGTTGGTTTTGGGAGTCCAGTGGGTAGAGCTGCCCCCTCCTCAGGTCCTAAAGAGAAGCACTCAGGGCAGGACAATGCAGAATTGCGCAGGAGTCCCCAAGGGCAGCCTGGCTGCTCCCGACCCCGTGGTATCACATTACAGCTCAGTCTCAAGTAAAACTGGGGTATGTGGGGGTGTGGGGGTGTAAAAAATCAGAGGGTGCAAGACAGAGGTGTTCAGAAAATCAGAAACCTGCTATTGGGGAAAGGCAGAAAGACTAGAGAACTTTTAAGTATCATATTTGATGCAGTATCTCTTTTTTTAGCTTTCCAAAATGTAATTTACAGGATTTCGGGGCTCTGCAGCCTCCTGCACTGCCTGCTGGACCTTGCCTAAACTAGCAAGCACTCAGGAACAAGGTTGATCTCATTAGCAGTGAGGCCAAAGAGAGGCTACAGTGATGACCTTCACACAGCTTAGTCCTGGACTTTGCCTGAGCCTGCAAAGAGAAGATTACCTGGCAGAGGCCTAGGGGACACTTAGAGCGATGCCACCCTCAGTCTCCTGACGGGATGCCTCTGTCGCACACAAGTGGTGTCGGGATATCAACTGGTGCAAACTGGTGTATTCCCACTGAAGTCAGGAGCCACATTCAGAGCTGCTATGGACTAGCAAAACATCCAGGGTCAGTGGAGTCATGCAATGTTACAGCAGCTGAACACGTGCCCTGGATTGTGCTGCCAGTATCACAATACATATTCCTCTTGCTCTTCCTCTTCATCCCCTGCTCCGCTGAGCTTACACAGCCCTTCTCACTATCAGCAAGGGTGCCCTAAGCTCACAGCCAGTGACTGTGTGACATGAGGCAGGCAGTCTGCAAGAACTGTTCAACGTGAAACTATCACTCATACAGCTGATTTGCAAGACAGGTACATGCCACCAAAGGAGGGTGTAACACAGAGCACTTCTGACCAGTGGAAGAAAGGGGAAAGCAGTAATAAAGGGGAAGCCCAAGTCTGAGGGCAGATCTGGGGAAAGCAACGCTTCCATATAATGTCTCGCTCTGACTAGACTAAAACATGATGCAGGGAAGCAACAGCCTGGTTCCAAACCAGAGATGTGCACACACAGATACTCAGAGATTTCTTGCAAATTGTCTCTATGAAACCCCTAAATATCCACCAACATTATTATAAATCCTTCCTGCAAGCCAGCATTCCCCAGTCCGTTCCATCTCTCACTTCCCCCACAAAAATGACAGACTGACTCTAATCTCCCACCTGCATAAATCTCCTACAGACAACCACAAATATTTTAGCTATGCTGATTTATGGAAGCACAAGCAATACTAAACCAGGAGATATATCCTCCATGCACAATGACTGATGGCTCGCTGCAAATCTTTCCATTTAAAGTGCTGTCACTTTTGCAGTTCCATAGAGAAAGGGAAAAGAGGAATAAAATATCATGCAATAATGCAATTTATGGCAGCTCCTGGAAAAAGCAAAAAAAAAAGCTGGTGTGCAACGTGATTTCTTCCAAGTTTTCCTGCATAAAATTCTTGCTACTAATTGAAGACATTCTGTTTGAGAGAGGATGTGATAACAGCTGCAAGGCCTCCTCCTCTCCCCTGCTTCTCCAGCCATCCCATTTTCTAAGTTTAACTGACCATGGCAATCTTGATTTACAGCCAATGGGAAGTTGTCTTTTTAAGCAATGCTTTGCAGCTGATGCTGCCCGCTTTCGTGTTCAGGGACTGACAGAGTGAATGAATATGGGGATTCCCTCCTCACATCTAACTAGAGCTGTGATCTAGATCAGGCTGCAGCCTGACTCCAGAACAGCCAACGGCACAGACCTCCCTGAACTCAGTGGACTACACTCTGAAGACCAGTGGGCACCAGCAGTTCCCCTGACCTCGGAGAAGACCCGTCACTGATGGGATTACTCTGACAAGAATGAGAACAGGGTAAACTGAGTTTACTCGTGGCACAGCTGGGCAAAGACACAGAACAAATAAAAGGGGCTTCTGTATTCAACCAACACCATTTTCCTGAAGTGGTTTCCTCCTCTGCACCTTCCCTGCAGCGGGCTGTCTTCCCTGCTAGCCTGCTGAAGGCCACAGTTTCACCTGTTGTCACAAGTATGTTAGTAGTAATGCCTGACTGAACAGCTGTATGCTTCCTGCTCTACTGCAACTAATTGAGTGGTAAGTAAAGCCTTACAGCAGGATCACCCATCACACTCCTTTTGTTCAAGTCTGAAATTTAATTCACTTACCAAAAATTCTGCTGGGCACAAGTCATCTGTGTTTTCACATCCTGGCTCCAAGATATTAGCTGGAAAAAAGAAAGAAAGTGGGATAGTTGGTAAAAAAGAAGAGCAACAGATATTTTATGTCTCTGGAATGCAGAGCAACACAGGCATATCTGAAATGCAACGGTCATTTTAGGGCGTGTTACATTGTCTACATGGTCAATTATACAGAATCCTGGACTCAATTTCCAGCCTCTATGAATAATCACTTCCTTTCTCTGGACTTTAACTTCCTCGGTTGCTAATATGGGGAAAATTATATACATTCTCCTTAGAAATACATTTAATGCAAACATTTAACATAACAGCTAATTGTGAAATATTGTTAACAAAGGAGGAGACCAGCTGCAGAGCATCTTGGGACATACTCCCATCCATATCAGTGACAAGGTTATACATCCAGTTTCTCATCCTGTAATCACTACTGACACCTGAGCATACCTGTCCTAACAGGAAACTTTGCTTTCCCTGGCTGTGAATAAAAGAATGAAGCAAAACAGCAGTATCACTTTGTACTTGTTTTTACCAGATTGTAAATCCAACTCACAGAGGTGAAAAGAAAACCCTTAGTTGAGAAGGAAATAAATCCCCCTAGAACTCAGTGACAAATATTCCAGTACAGCCCTAAGACTTAATAACGTGTGGATTTTCTCTTTCATATCATCTGGGCTTTGTTTGAAAAGTAACTCTGCAGACTGTGCACATTTCCTTGGGTCACCCACTTGGAGCAGTGAAATAATGCTTGGATTAGGCAGGATCTTAATAAGAAACACTTTTTTTTTTGTTTTCTAAAAAGGTAAATGAGGATTTTGAAAAGTTTGGCAGTGAGACAGAACAATAATCAACATGAAGGCAGCAGCATGTTCCCCACCTTTCCACCCCAAGTATCTTTTAGGATGAAGAACTTTTTCCAGTTCCTGTGTCAGACTGTCAAGAGAGGACTCGGGCAATTCTGACAGCTAGTTAGTTACATCTGTACCACCTACAGTATGAAATAATAACTTCTCCAATCTGTTCAAAAAGGCAGATGTTGGTGAATGGCATTTTTACACACCAGGTGCACATACAAGGCACAGACCCGTGGAAAGGCTTAAAAGTGACACTCCCAGGGTGATTCTATGTCCTTTGCATCTCAGAATCCACACTGCCTGTCTGTGGCTGCACTGGGGTAGCCTAGTTGGGCTAAGGAAAAGATCCATTCTGCTAAGGCAGAAAACCTGAAGGCACAGTCTTTGACAAGCACAAGTTTTAATTAATGTACTCGCAGTGAAGAGGCTGCCACCAGGAAAACTGAACAGAATTTTGGCTTAAATCGCCTAGACATCAAGGAACAGCTCCAAAGTGGTCTACTTAAAAAGCTGTATGGTAGCAACTCAAAGGCAAGAATAGAAGGGTCTTAGCCAAACCATGAAACATCAAGGAAACAGGAAAAAAAAATAAAAATTGCTTTTTTTATTTCTCCTAGCCTTCTTCTGGACACAGAGGCAGTGATTCCACATAACTGTACACAGTAGCAAAGCCTTGGGCCGAGTGTGACCCAGACCTGCCAAAACAGTAGAAGCCAGTTACACAAGAGGTGATCACCGTGTCAGAAATGCACACACAAGGCACAAGGGGGTGGAGGGGTGAGGGCTCAGGACAGCCTGCAGGTAAGTGCAAGAGAGGATCACCACTAGCAGCCCTGGAGCGAATCCTAGTCACTGGTCCCAGTTCCAGTCCTGACTATGGTTTGGAGTGGATCTGAACAACTCTTGCTGAAAGCTCTTGTATTCCCTGAACTACATGCTCTGAAGCCAGAAGGACTTTCAGTTGCTCAGGTCTCTACAGGATCTGTCCACCCCTGCCCAAAATGCACTGCTCTAGTGTCCCTCTGCCTCCTGCTGCCCTCAACACGACTGGAGCAGCACCGCTGTGCTCCAAGCGGGACGCACAGCACCCCGATAGCTCTCCTGGATACAAGGGGCTCTCCTGAAGCTGCGTGGACTGAGAGAGCCTTAAGTACAACCTTGAAGGTGGTTATACAACTACCATAATCCATCCAAACAGATGATGCAACAGGAACACTTCCAGAAAAACAAAGCAAAGTTGGAGAGCAGGGATTAAAAGAACCATTTGTAAACAAGTGAATGGAAAAGAGTCTTTGAAGAACCTCCCTTTGCAGACCACCCTCTTCAGGCTGAAGTATGGCAGGGAGAGCCTTTCTGATTTAGGCCTAGCCTGCACTACCTGTGTTTTCCACACATAAGCTGCTAGTGCCTCAGACAGAATCACACAGGTGATCTCTCTACTCTGCATTCAGGAAGCCAGAACAGTAAAATAAATGAGGGGTCCACAGAGTCTTGGCAGTTCACAGACTTGACCTACTTCAAAGAAAAACCATGAAGGGCAGAGGCAGGTTCATGCTGTGAAGAAATTGTTGCTGCTCCAACCCACCACGACAGATTGCAGGATGCTGCTGTGAGGTCACCTGAACAGATTCGCTACAGAATGAAGAGCCACCAAGTGACCTATTTTATGTCTGATAATAAAGCACAATGGTGGAACCGTTTCCAGAGTAGTACCTGGTCACCAGCTGCAGTAAAATCTCTGTGCAGTTGCACATCCTCCTTAGCACTACGGCACAGGTTTGTGTTAGAGATTTGCCAAGCACACAACCATGCTCACTTTTAACACATTCCTTGTTTACATGAGAAACCTACAAAGCACACACAGAGAAAAACCACACAAAAATAGATGTTTCAGAATCAGTTTCTAACCTCAGACTCCTCTAAGTCAAAAGTAACTCCTTAATGAGGACAACTGAAACCAGAAATTTAACCAGGGGTGTATTTATACAATTAAATAACCCACGAGTGCCTGTCTGAAGAGTCTCTGGAATTTTTGGAGGAGGTTAAGTTCTGAATTAAGAGGCAGGAATTTCAAATCTGAAGCAGCAATTTTTGTGACAACTCTATTCTTTCTGACTAGTAATCCCTTCACAAAGGAGAAGGTATATTTCCATGGTTCACTACCAGAAATCAGGACGCATTTTCCAAATGAGCTCAACTCCCAATTTAGGTACCTAAATGATGGCTGAATTCCCAAAAATGCATGGGACAAGATCTAGCCTGTAACTATACTCCAGTTTCTTTTGGTCCACAGGAAAACGGTATTTTGGCAAAATCAGGAGGTTTCACATCAACAGAAAAGATGAGCTCATTTGCCACAACTCCGACTCTGCACCGCCCGAGGACTGGTTTTTCATAAGAACTCAATACTTGGAAAGCTGATAGAACCTTAAGCACAAACAGACTCTTTCAATAGTGATCAGGAGTTAGCAGTGAGGTATTGTTTCATAATCTTCTAAACCAGTAACCTGTTGTGATGTCAAAAGCTATGGATCTGTCACCTCCTGCTCTCCATCTCTCTTAAGCCAAATTAGCCCTAACGTAGCAGTCAGGCAGATCATGGAACTGATGCAGCAGGGGAAAAGAAAAAAGAAGTTTTCAGCCTCCTCATCTCGATGACCAACTGCACAACCATGCTTCCCTGCAAAGGGGAAGCTTGACTGACACATGAAATGGCCCCCTCAAAGAAAAAGGAACATGGCCCCAGGAAAGGGACTGCTTCTCTCTCTACATTGTGTACACACTAAACACAAACTGTCTGCTGCTCTGTTCCAACAGTGGAGATCTCGGGAGCACAAAACGTGGAGCTCACACCTGGCTGCAATCCTCACCCCAGTTCTCTCTGTTTCCTCCAAAGGCTGCATGATCCCCTGCTGAAGCACCATGCGGCTCTGGGGGTGAAGGGGTGTACGGTGGCTGCCTTGGCACGTCGGGCTGATGCTGCCGGGCGCACTTCTCCCCGCAGCCAGTAGCTTTGGTCTGAGGCTGGAGCACCTTCCGTGCAAAGGAGAGGAAAATGGATTTCAAACCAAGCAAGAAGCTGCCACTCCAAACACCGAGGGGAAAGGTTCATGCAAGAAAACTGGGCACAGTCTTTAGTGTGTGTAAGAAAAGCCTGACAAAATGAGGTAATCTGTAACTCTGCCACCTGGATTTTCACCCCCAGTATAGGGACCGAGGACTCTGCTGATATGCTCCAGCTCTGGATTCTGCATGCCAAGAGAGAAATTTAAGTACCAGTTGAGTGTGCATCTGCCTGCTCCTTTCACTGCAGGTTGTGGAACTGATGTCCTAACAGGCAGGCTTCAAACTGCAAAAACGTTCCTTTAAACACCAGGGTCAGATGGTTCTGATCATAAGAAATTAAATCAGAAAAGCAAACAAATGCACTTGGTAAGCCAAGTTTCACCATGAAAGGCAAAAGGTCTTCTTTTTTTTTTTTTTTTGGCTATTGCCCTTATTATCCTTAAAATAATGGTCCTGAGAAGGAGATTTCAATATATGCCATAAAAAAAAGCTGTGGGCAGCCTACAGAGCACATTAACCAAAGGGAAGGGTAAACTATTCTGGATGTTCTAACGAATCAAATTATTTAATAACATAAGCTATATAGCTTGCTTATAAAAACTTTCATAAGCTTTAGCAGTGTATTTTACTCACTTGAGAATTCTTGACAGCTGTTAAGACACTTTCCAGCTATCCTGTTAGGGCAGGGAAATGGTACAATTCCAATACTTAATTTCAGAATTTGACAGAAAGCTAGAGAATATTATTATGATTTTTTTCCCCTCTCTTAAAGAAAATGTATTATATCTGAAAACTTTTCCTGAGGAGTGGTACTAAGGATATACACATGGCAAACAGGCTGGGTAAGAACAAAACCACGATGGCTCATGGGGCTGAGGGAAACACTGACAGTCACAGACAACTGGGAAGGTCTGTTGCAGGTTTTATTTTTGGTGCAGTTAAACGTGATATATAAGATTATCAGATGTACTGCAGTGAGATCTGGGCTATTTAATGAAACACCTTCTGTTAAAAATTCAGCTGTATCCTGCAAAGCTCTACAGGCCCGAGCAGAGGGTATGACCAGCAAACTGCTGTTTGCATTTATGGACAAGTTCATCTAAGTACAAACCTCTTCCCATCTTTGCACAAAACTGGTAAGCAGATGGAGATTCTGTGCTAAGACCCCAACAAAACAGGGACCAGCTCTCCATCTTACTACCATGGGCAGTTAGTTACTACTCAGCTCAAGAAAGACCGACCTCCAGACCTACTCAGCACAGCTGTCTTGCACCGGCTTGAGAAAGATGGGGCGTGCAGAGCCTTGTAGTTAAATCTGCAGGTATCCACCCTCAGCCCAGGACAAGATGAACTGGAAAAGGTAAGTCTCTGCATTGCTATTACTTATTTGGCTTCAAGAAGTTTTGCAGTCTAACAAAAGCTAACATGGACAAGCAACTCAAACTGGAAAAGGTAAGTCCAGAGCTCAATTTGTGGCCATGGTATCAGGTGCTTCTTGCAATATCCTACAGGTCATTTACCCTAATTTCTGCATGTTTAAATAATAGTTCCAGATGTACTGAGGAGCAAGATGAGGACATAGAGGTGAGCTGAAAGTTGTAAAGCGATTCAGCTTTCTTCAGCTGCAGGCACCTTAGTAAATATTCAACATGTTAGAAAAATTCTGGTGTTCAAAGCGTTCTGGTGTTCAAGAATTTCCCACAACTGAAGGATACAGCGTCCCTTTCCTCAAATCATGTTAATTTCCATTTTTACTGCAATGGCAAAGCCTGATGTAACACTTGCATACAAATTCCCGGCCTCTGTATTGTGGTCACTGGAAAAAATCTCATCCATTTCTCTGCAAGGTAGCCCAACTCTGCATAAGGTTGTAAACATCAAGAATGGTGACAGTGCAGGGCCTGAGAAGTGGAGAATATATTACTTCACTGTGCAGACAGCTAACACAGAATCGCTTGCAGCAGGGCAGAAAATCGTATCAAAGATCTCCCCATGATCTTGGCATATCCCACACAGATCCTCATCCTCCCTACTGTTCAGGGAGCTGGAAGATTGCAACAGCTCCTGTGCTTGTCCAGTGGGACAAGGAACAGGAGGCTTGAGGAAAATGATCATGGATGTAAGATGTCGATACTGTCTATGTGGTAAACCCAACCATTTTTACAACATCTCATCTTAAGAACAGTCAGCTGTTCTCTGTGTGGCCAAGATAACGAGTCTTGCTCACAATGCAACGCAAATGGAGACATTCTGAAGAGAGAATGAAGAGATCTGAAGTCAAGATACATGTTTCAAAAGGTTGGGCCAAGTGGCATATGCCTGTCTGGTAATTCCTTCTGCCTTCATCTTCTGAACTGTGTAATAGCGTGTGACTAATATCAGTCCTCCCACTTCTTCAGCCTAGTCATTTCAGCTGATATTTTAAAGTGTACCACACTATGTGCTGACATGCCTCCACCCTCTGCTAGCTTTCCTGTTCTAGAGAGAGACAGAAAGAAAATGACTCACACAGCTCTCCTACTATTCAAACCTTTTAAGCAATTCAAAGGAAAGTTTTAAAGGTGCTCTCTTGATTTGGGAATGCCTGGGTGGGGTTTTCTTTTTCTGTGTGTGCTTGCTTTGTCAAATTATATGTAATTTTCCAACCTCTGTGATGCTGAGACATTTTAGTAATTCATGAACCTTTCTGACACTGTCAAATTGCAATTTGGAAACGTCAGAGGCACCCACTGCTATAGGCATTTGTGGATGCCTATAGGAAAGGAAACGGAAAAAAAGGAGGATGGTAGAATTAAGTTGCTAAATGCCATGTCTGGCCTGTACTCTATTTGACATCCATAATTAAAAGCTGAGGTGGTGGAAAGAAGAAAGTGAGGAACCTGAAAGTGAACATATTTCAGACCTGATACCAATGCTAACTGACTTCAGGACGCTCTGAAAAAACCCCCAACCCTGTAGATTGTTATTTAACTTCTAGCACAATTATGTCAGGTTTAAATGCAAAGTATTTTATCACCAATTCTGTGCATCTTCAAGAGATAGCCATGTGATGATTACAAAACTGAAGGCAGACCAGGAATCAATCCTGACTGCAAAGAAACAGTAAAACCATCAGGAAACAATGGACTTGAAAGCACATCTCAGTTTCACAGAACTTGAGCTATTTGAAGGAGTAGCCTATACACTTCAAGAGCAGGTGAAAAACCTCACCAGGAACCTGGTGGGAGTCTGGTGGGAAAACCAAGCGGGATCTGCAGCCAGGCAGATCCCGCTTGCAGCTTGGCCCAAACACAGCCGATTGTAACAGTGACAGGATCACACAGAGAAGGAGGTGGATCACGACACGGTAGATCCTCATCTCTCTTGGCATTACAGTCCCAACTGGCCTCCATCAAGGAGCTTGCATGCAGCCAGTGGATGTGCTGCAGTCCCACAGCTGCAAGGAAAGAGATGATACTTTGCTTCTTTGTCATGTAGAAGTGTACCACTATGAAAAAAACCTTTTTTTTTTTTTAAATTACTTCCACTCATGAATTCTTAGACAGAACAAAACCCGGTCATTTAAAGCAGCTACTTAGAATCAAGAAGTTGAAACGTTGTTTGGAAGAACTGTGTTATTTTGGTTTCGAAAAACCTACATCATGAGGGAACAGGGACAGGAGAAAGGCATTTGGGAAATCACCAAGAAACCAAGTTAGCTCTGTGAAGTGCTGTTTTCTCATAGTTTTTATTCCAAATAAAAATCTCATCCTCAGACATGATGTAGCAAAAAGCACAATCCAATGAGAAAGGCAGCTTGCTCAGTGGCACCTTATGCTGTCCCTGGAGAAATGATAAACCTTAAGAATCCGAGATGTCTTCTTGCTCTTCACCAACAAGCTCCTATGAGTGAGAGATGTTTTTGTGGAACCTGAACATCTAGGAAAGACTTCAGAGGATGAGGAGATAGGGGCATAGGGGACTGACGCTGCAAAGCTTTATTGAAAGGCTGAACATCCACACAGCCCATAAACTGAGAGCTCATGCTTTTGGGGTATGTCTGATCTTCATGTACACAGGCAACCTCTGCTTTACGGGAAAAACACAAGTGGCTGGAGAACTGCTGAGCTATCTTACGCCTCGATATAAAAACCTCACTGTCTGCCTCGAAAACAACCCAAAAGTAGACGGCAAGAACCTGCTTCCAACCCACCTCAGCTCTTTGATTCACTTCTTCACTACGAAGAGGTTCTATAAACTGCCCCGAGGGTGAAAACCAGGTCAAAGCGCTGCCCTGAGCTATCTGCCTCAGGACACGGCCCGCCTGTGGTGCGGGCACGGCGGAGGCCGCAGCCCGCACTGCACACGGCTGGTCTCCCAGAGCAGCCGGTCCGCCCCGCGGCAGGCTGCTCCAGGCAGGCTTCTCCGCCGCCGGCCCAACGCCCAGCACCACTGCGATCCCCAACCAGGGAAAGGGTTTTTTTCCGACTGCTCAGCTACTTCCTTCCACGCACAACCAGCCGCCAGACGCAGCTGCGGCCTCTCCCGCACCTTCCCGCCTCTCACCGCCAGCAATGCGAAACCCTCAGAGCAGGGGAACGCGACGCTCTTCTGGCACGGGCGCCGGGCACGCCGCTCCCCGACACCTCCGGGCTGCGGGCGGGCCCGGCCCTGCGGGGAAGAGGCCTCGCCCTAACGGCGGGCACCGTGCCCTGCGCCCGGCCGCGGCTCTGGGCGAGCACCGACACGAAGTGGCCCCGGCCGCCCGGCCTGAGCCCCGCTCCGCCCGTCGCCTGTCCGCGGCGAGATGGCGGCCGCCGGCGCTCGCGCCGCCTCAGGCG
>VXBZ01000905.1:90292-111986 GCA_013399135.1 Heliornis fulica
TGCGGCCGAGCCCCCGCCAGCCCCGAACACGGACGGGCGGGGCAGACCCCGAGGCCTCGAGGAGCCGGGGTCGGGGTCTGTGGCGCAGGACGGGTACCCGAGTAAAGCTCTCGGGCCTGGGCTGTCGTCTTTGACCCTGCCCCCACCAAGGCTCTTCCCAAACTGCTTTCTGAAGAGCCAGCAGAAACTTCCCAAAACCTGCTCCCAAACGGGGAAAGCCCTCGCACCGCCTGTCCCTGACGGGCGAACGAGCTGCTGAACACGCAAGCCCTCGCAGTTGGGATTGGGAGCCCAGGAGCATGTCAGCAGCACCCAGGAGCAGCAGCCTCTCCCAGCAGGGCTGGAGCTGACATATGTCAGTGAGTCACTCGGGCACTTGCCAGATCATTAGACCATGAACACCTCAAAAAAACCCCTAAACCCAAACAGCAAAACAAAACAAAAAAGCACAGCTGAGTAGCAGCTCCTGAAGAATAAAGAAGTGACACCAAAACCCCAAACTGCATCAATACTCCCTGCCAGCCTCCCCCTCCTCACAGGCCAAACTATTTGTCTGAACTGGGAGGCAGCGTTTTATCACTTAGAGATTGCAAGTTCGATTGCAAAGTCTAGTCTGATGGCTGGCTGGATAATTTGTCTCTCAGCTCAGAGAGAAATGATGGAAGTGGATTTGACAGCTGCGAGGCTCCCCAAGGATTCCAGACCCAGAGTGCACAGAGCAGTGACAGACACGGCGATGCTCTGAATATCAATGAAGCTCTGCCTGGGAATAATGCTGAGGCAATACAAATTGCACATGTTCAGCTGGAAGGTTATAACTATCATTACAGTTATTAATTATTGTTATTATTACTTCTATTATTAAGACATAAAAGAAGCCAAAAGCTCCTCCTGGTCTCATAGAAAGCAGACGAGTTCCCAGTTGTGACCCACACACTGCCCTCCGTATCGATGCTTGCAGAGACAGGCAGAGCTCAGATGATCCCACACCATGAAAAGCTACAACGCTTTCCACTAGCTAGCAAGAGAGTAGTACTGGCTCTGAGGTCAGGGAAGAAACTGAGTCACTGGACCCAACTTTCCTGTGCCTTGCACAGAGCACTGCGAGTGGAAACTCAGTTGCTGTGTCTTCTCACAGTGCTGGGAGCTGCCCCGCAGATCTGTAAATGATTAGACAGGGTGCAAGGCAAAGAACATCACAACCAAAGTGCAAGAGCAAAAGTGTACACAGCTCTCCTGGTGTGCACTCAGACCAAGCACACAACCCTTATCGAGCTGGTAACTGCAGACCATACCAGGGCTTGGCCTTCTCTAGCTATCAGATTGCACTTTGTTAGTGTAATGCACCATCCAGGTCCCTACCAGCTGGTTTCTTGGGTGACTGTTGATAAAACCCAACACCTGCATTTGTAAGTGGCACAGAAGGATGATCTCGTGTCAAAGCCAGTTTGGATTCTTTGCTTATTCCATCTTCTCAGGCCTTCTTGGAAGTGTTGGGCAGCCAAAGACCTTTACAGTGGAAGTCAAACGCAGGATTAAAAAAATAGGGGAAAGAAAAAACCTGTAGGCAAGACAGCTTTTGTGCTCACACTCAAAACTATTCTTTTTGCCATTGGAGAGGTCAATTAAAGCAAAATATCAGAACCCGCTTACATAGCGAATTTACTCCTGAAAAACAGATTTACAAGGGAAACCAAGCTCAGTGGCAACACCACTGATTCAGTCAGAAGAAGCACAATTGTTTAGCTAAAACTATGGCAACTGTACAGATACTTATATGCGATCCTGCTTTATTAAATCAAACCTCTAGTGAATCTGTTATCACCATAGTAACACTGTAGTTATTACATGGAAACATGTTGAACTACAGTTTGATATTAGCATCTGGATAGCATCTGCACAGTTTCTTATTCACATTACTAAAATTATAATCCAGGCAGAGAAAAACTTAAGTAAAAATCTAGCTTTAAGGCCAAATCTCAGTCTCAGGTGCATTATATTTAACATGCAGGTTCCACAAGACATACCCTGTCTCTGGATTTATAATTAGGGTCTTGGTGTGGTATTTAGAGGTTAGTTTATGTATCTCCTAGGATGCAAACACACACACACTGTGCATAATACTGTAATAATATCCACACCAAAAAATTGCAAAACCATATGATAATTGGAACTGACCTTCTCACGAGCGCTCTCCAAAGCAACCCTGGTTTGCAGAGACTGCTTCAAACATTTCAAACCTCCAAGCAGTTTCAAACAGAGCTTGTTTCATTCTTATTTATTTTAAGCCACCTGCCACAACATTTTTCCTGTCTTCTTCCTCCCACATAAAGTGTGGCACTTTGTATTCAGGCCAGTGCCATTTTGTGAATAAAGTTAGGAATTCTGCAATGTGAGAAAAGCGATAGGTTTCAGGCCCAAAGATCTACACACAGCCAGGATGAGAAGTGGCTGAGTTATATCACTAGAAAGAGATATTCCTAGGTGTAAAAAAAATAGGGAAAAGGAAAAATAACAGTTTTCTTTTGGGCTAATAATAGACTGCAGTATGTGTTTTCCACTCCCCAAAACTTTTTAACACACAGTTGCATTTCCTTTGCTGCTGACACCCACATACTTGTACTCCCAGCAATCAAATTTCTAGATAGATGGAAGCCAGTAAATAGTCTTCCAGTTATTAAAAAACATTTTTCCCCCCAGAATGTAATATATATTAAAAAAATAAGATGAAGCAGTGTTGCATATCATTCACAGCTTGCCTGCCCTTGCCTGGGCAAAGTTGGCTGTGCTTTGTCATGGCAAACCAAGATGGAAGAACAATTGCAACTACACTGCCATTTTACACTGGAACACGTGATCCACTCGGTTAAGGACATACTGAGAAGATTCCAGAACAACAACCTATCTGCTGTCCCAGCCACGTCCTGCAGACATCTCGAGGACTACAGCCTGCTTGAGGCAGAAGAGCCAGCTGGCAGTCACAGGACAAGCTGTGTCATTTTATGTTCTCCTCACTAGCCTGAAGATCTCATAGGCAAGAAAAGGTAACTGCAGCCAGCTGGGCATTCCCTCTGGGTGGAGAGACCACCCGGTGCTGTGCAGAGACCCCACTTCTCAGAGACCACATACCACCAGCAACTAGAATAGGTGGTGTTTCGTGCCCCCTCCCCAATTCCCTGCATGTTTTGTGGCAAAGGCAGCTCACACCACCCCTGTCTTGGAAGTCATTTCCATGTGCATTACCAGCCCATTTCTTCGGATGGATGTAGTAAAGACACATACATTGAGCTAACCAACCACACAGACTAGCCTGCTGCTAGCCTTGAAGGCATGTCATGGAGATGCAGAATAAGACACAAGCTGGATTAAAATCAACACTACCTCAATACTGCAGTTTTCAAGCAAAACAGAATATGATTGGATTGCACCTATCTTCCATGTCTGCAGTGAGTCAGAGTACATGGCAAGAGGCACAGGACAAACTGTATAGCTCTAAAAAGCATCTACATACCTAAACCTGCAGATAATACTTGATTTTCAAGAGCACACAGGTACCTGTCTGCCACCAAATAAAAAAAAAAATAGAAAGATCAGCAGACAGTGAGATACCTCAGGTGGTCTCAGAAATACTGCCACACAGAACAGCTTTTCTAAGGGCGACCAATTCCTTCTTGTTAACCCAGTTCTATGTGTTTTCCAAGTAGGGAAATATTCAAACAAGCTTTTTGATGCTTACAGCTGGCCAAGGTTTCATCAGTTACATGTTGATTATTGTTAGGGTTCATTGCTTTAATTACAAGGAGAGACAAACTATTAGAGCTTTTACCATTTTTGTCCTGCTACCATGGAAGGTCTGATGGATCTTACAGGTGACACAAAGAAAGAAGAATCCATGAAATACGCAGCCATGAAGCTTCCTGATCTTTCCAGAGGTCATCCACACACACAGCAAACACCACAGTCCTGTGGCTCAGAGTACTGCAGCTACAGAGAGCTCAGAGGGACCTTCCAGGTTCACCCATAACAAGCCTAGAAAGATCTTCCAGGGCCTTTACTCCTGTTCCCCCTGTAACTCAGGTGAAGTAGTTCCACCAGTAATTGCTGCCACTCGAGTCCTCATTCTTCCCAGCTGTGTAACAGGAGGAGCAAAGCTGGTGTAAACCCCCATGGGGGAGGAGTCTATTGCTTGGCTGCCATCACAGGTGAAGCAGTGCTGGCACTGGTCTGGGGGGATTCACAGCACCCCTGTTTCACAGACACTTGCTGCAGTGGAGAACAGAAACCATAATTGTGGCTCAAACTACTGCCACCAATGAGAACTTGGTGCAACAGGCCCTACATGAGTCAGATGTGAGCACAGAGAGCAGCCACTGCTACCTGAGCCTGGACCACTGACATTTCATTTGAGCAAAACAAACCAAAGAGGGGCCAGGGCATAAGCAGAAAGATGGTGTAACCACCAGTAAGAGCAGACAAACAACTAACAATTAGGAAAGGGATTAAAACCTGCAGCTTTTCTTGTGCTTTTAGTCACATGTCAGGTTTAGAGACACTTTTTCTCCTTAAATATAGGTTCTGTAACTCCCTCCTGCCTCCCACATACAGTAACAGGCTAAAGCTAGTTAAAGACACAGTCCCTCTACTCATCAGACAAGGCTGAGAAGCAACTTTAACAAATGCAACAGTTACACCAGTAAAAAGCCAATGTAAGAGAAGGTCAGACCCCAAGCTCTACTCTGAGGTGCTTGGCCAACTCAGGCTCCACTTACCCACTGCCCACAGTCTCTCTGCAAGGAAACACATTCAGATCTACTATAAGGTGAACAGGGTGACATCAGCAACCTACTAATCCTGCTTGGATTACTTCACAGCAAAGCTCAAGTCCTGGGCATTCCCTGGACTTTTCCTCAGTGTAACTCACATCTGGTAAGTTACTCTACAGTGACTAAGAGAGGCCCAACAAGGGTCCACACTGAGCAGTCACATCTCATAAAAGCCCAGAGTGGTTTGGGTGGGCAGGGCCCTCAGACACCCCCAGCACTCACCCCAACATGGGAAGGACGTTTTCCCCACCGGCCCAGGGTGCCCCAAGCCCCATCCAACCCAGCCTTGAACCCTGCCAGGGATCCAGGGGCAGCCACAGCCCCTCTGGCACCCTGTGCCAGGGCCTCCCCCC
This sequence comes from Heliornis fulica, assembly GCA_013399135.1. NCBI lineage: Eukaryota > Metazoa > Chordata > Aves > Gruiformes > Heliornithidae > Heliornis > Heliornis fulica. Next base: position 95,469 of record VXBZ01000905.1, read on the forward strand.
TCCCTGGGAAGGATTTCTTCCTAAAAGCACAGAAGCCATTCCATCCATATACCCCTGCTTACACAAAGCCCCACCACCCTACCAGAAGAGCTCCTCTGCTGTAGCTCACCCTGCTCTGCTCAGCTCACCTCTCAGGAGAAGCTGCCACTTCCAAATGGCAACTTCATGGCACCTGTGAGAGAACTTAATGGGAGCTAATTAACTATTGGTTGTCTGGGACCTCAGGAGTCACCACAATTACCGAACTCTAGGCACAGCCTGGGGAGGGTGTTGTCAGAGAACAAACCAGGAAAGTGCTTAAAGAGCTGGAACCTCCCAAACACGAGTGAAGTACAGTCAGTGCAATCATGGCAGCTGGTGACTTACTGTGGCCATCAATAATTACACCTCTGAGTACTCACCAGAAAGCAGTCCCCTAGTGCTGGTGTGGGTATGATGAGAGAACTGTTAGCAGCAGAGCCAAGCAGACCCTGCCATGAAGATATGTGCCCAAATGCAGCAACACACAACCTTGCATAACTCTGGGCATGGCTCTAATGGAGAATTATTTATCTGCATGGAAAAAAAGAAGAAAGGTGAGAGGTTAAAGAAAGGAGGAAGCTCAGCAGAAAAAGCTGTGAGTTGGAAGAACAAGTGAGCCCAGAGCAGAAAGAATTCAATGAAAACTGCAGAAAATTCTCTGGTGATTTATAACTGTGCAGTTCTCATTCTATGGAGTAATGATAACTGAAATTAAGCCCTCTTTCAACACTGCAGGACATTTCCTTTGTGATAGAGAGGAATCCCTTAAGAACTGTGAGGAGGAGCATGAGCCTTAGTGAAAGATTACTGCTTTAGCCAAGAGAGCAACGTCAGTGTTGTAACACGTGTTTGCCTGTGTAGCATGGGTGCAGTTTAACCAGGTCTCCCAGGAGGTTTGCCTAAGGCCAGACTGCTGCTGCACAGAGAGAACAGAAAAGAAATATATTTAAGTAAAACCAAAGGTAAATTGGGCTGGACTGATGCCTAATGGGAGAAAGAAGAAATAATACATTTTTTTAAAAGCAACTTGCCAGAGGCTGGCTCCCCTCAGATAGGCTTCCCAGCAGCACACATGCTTGGGAAGATGCAAGTCAGGTATTTATTTTCAATTCTGTTGAAATGCAAAAATTAAAAGAAGACAGCCCTCCTGGAACTATAAATAACTAGCTCAGGACAAAGCAAAAAGTTTACTGAGCACACAGTTTTAACAGCAGCCAAGACAGAGCCTGTGAGTGGATGATGTCAAGAAGGATGAATGCAATCTTTACCCTTAGCAACTGCATTTTTAAAGCAATTTAGTTCTGAGTTCAGTGTCTGCAGAAGCAAGCAGAAGATCACCAAAGGAGGAGGCAGTGATGGGAAAAATGCCTGTGAAAGGAATAAAACCTCATGGCAAAAATGGATCCATTTTCAGGGCAGGAGTTGTGTTGCTGGAGGATGCCTGTGTCAGTGTTGGTCATGGCTGGATGACAACAGACCAGATTCTTGTCAGAAGAGAATCTGATTTCTCAGAAATCAGCAGCGTGTCCTCGACAGCAAGCTAGATAGCAGCCATGGGCAGTACATGAGGTCTTGATCCCAGCACAATACCTAAAGAAATCAGTGGGTCCAGCTTTTCCTCTTTCCTTCAGGGCTTGGCAGAGTAATTCTCCACCATCTGATAGTTGGTAAGGTCCAGGAGCCCACGGGGAGTTCCTTAGTGGACGTGGACTCTGCAGGCAGCTCTGCCAGTCTTGCTGGAGAGGACCCTGTATGGCTGAGCATGGCTGTGTGTCAGGGTAGAGTGCATTAGTTACATCTTTATTGTGCCTCCTGTCTGTTGGGTAATCTCCATTCAACCCAACAAAACCTTTTCTGATAGAATCCACACTGAGAGAAAAGAACAATGAGGAGGTTGAGGAGAAAAGGCCAATTTTTACAACTTATATATGGCTTTGCATAAAATCCACGGTTTTCCTCTCTGCATAATTTACACAAAGACCTTGGAGATGATAAATTAGTGGAAAGGGAATCAAAGAATATTTGCATAAAATGGAAACAGAAAAAAAAAGAACTCTACTGTACACATTATATTCAACCCCAAGGAAATTCACAGACCTGTTTCTATAATTTTGGGAAGGAAGCCAAAGAAGACTGGAAATACAGAGAAAGCTTTAAACAATTGATCTTACTGGGAGGTTACACTGGTACCTTTTATCCTCCTGGTATCCAGATGTTTCAGAAAATACCCAGAAGTGGAACACTTGTACATTTCTAGGAAATCAAGTGGAGAATCGTTCTCTTCTTTCCCTCCCAGCCCCTGTCCCGGCCGGGCGGCGCTGCGGACAGAGCAGCCTGAGCCTAGGAATGCTGTTGCTGGGCACTGCTGTGGTTTCTGGGCAAGAGGTTAAGGAGAATGTTTGGACAATTTTCACTTTCAATACCTCGAGCACGATGCTGGAAGTGGCTGGTGGTGGCTGGTGTCCTGCCTTTACAGGTTCAGACCCAGGGCTTCAACTGCTCACGCAGCGCTGCCGCCTCAGCTCTGCCCCAGGGCTAACTGCCCTGGCCCGAGTGCCAGAGGCAGAGCCCGGTCTGGAAGGGATCCCAGAAGACTCCAGGGTATTATTTCAACTACAGCTGCTGAGAGGTTGGCACCATCTACCCTATTAACTACAACCTGATGTGCCTTCTCGAGGCGCATTTCAGTGCCGAGAGGTCCTCTGACAGCCCCCCCTGCACCTAGAGCTGGAGTGTGCCTCTTTAAAGGCAGCCTATCTAGGCCACAGATGCTAAATGAATTCAGCAGACAGACAGAGTAATGGAATGTCAGTGTTCCAGTCTGCTGCCTTGAAGCAATAGGGGTTTTTTATTATTAATTTCTCCTCTCATTTTCCAGTGCTGCCCCTGGGCTCCATGCTTTAGATGCAGTATTCTTGTCAGCCTCGCTAACCCAATTTGGAAATAATTAAATTTTAAAATATTAAAGGGATTATAAATACTTCCCACCCCACTTCCCCCGCCCCATTCCCCTTTATGCTGTCCCTCTAAAACGGCTGAATTTTGCTTCAGGACTTTCAGTGTGTTACTGCAGAACCTGATTTGTTGCTGCAGTTCCCGTGCAAAGGCTGGAGAATATGTGAAGGGGACAAAGCCCAGAGTTGATTCCAGGAAAAGGTGCCCAGGAGCTTTATGGGATGATAAAGAGCTTTCTGCCATACTGACATCCCGGATCCTGGTCTCACTCCATTTAAATTCGACTCTCAAAGATTTTTGTGTCACACACGGTCCTCATCGGGACACAGACAAGGATCTGGTTTACCACAGAATCACTGAGGTTGAGATAACTGCTCCAACCACCCCCTCAGGCAAGGTGAGCTACAGCAGCTTGCTCAGGACCACGTCCAGTGTCCTTCTGCACATGTTCATGGATGGAGGCTCCACACCCTGCTTCAGCAACCTGTTCCAGTGCTTGGCCACCCTCACAGACAGAAGCTCTTTCCTGTGTCTGGGCTGAGCACAAGCAGAGCGTTTCACACGTGGCTTCGCCAGTGCCAACCAGGGAGGAAGGGTCACCTTCCTGGAACTGACAGCAGTGCTCCTCCTGATGCAGCCAGGGTGATGTTGGCCTTCCTTCCCGTGAGGGCACACTGATGGCTCATGCTCAGCTTGTTGTCCACTGGGACCTCGAGATTGTTCTCTGCAAAGCTGCTTTCCAGCCAGTCAGCCCTGAGCATGTACTGGTGCCTGAGGGTATTCCTCACTGGGCAAAAGCCTTTAAAGCCAAGCATGTCCCACTGAGGACAATGTAGAATGTCCCTTGTTTCTTGAGAATAATACAATTCCCTCTTCACCTTCTGCTAATGGGTAATGCCCGAAGCTTCTGGTTGATACCTGGACACTTGTACAGGCTGACAGATTTTTAGGACTGGGAAGAGCAGTCTCTGCTGTGTGGCACATCTCAGACATTAGCATCAGGTCTTCTTTCTATGTGTCCCACAAACAGATGCAGAGGTGTGTATGTACAGGTCCTGAGAAGGAAGCTGAACTATTCTGATAATGTGCCTCCAGCTCTGATTACTGGGATCTTTTAAAAGATCATTCTCAGGTTCAGGAAGACAAAGTCACAGTGGGAGTCTCACAACTGAGGAAGGTTTCCTAACTCTTAGACTGGCCCTTCTGTGGGTTCAACATGCAGCTGTTATTTTAGAGCTACATCTGGAATAGAGCCTACAGAAGAGCCCGTTACCAACCCGTCTATGCCATCTTTGTCCCACATTTCCCTCTTGAAAGCATTCTGTTTAGCTTCAGATCTTTCTGGGTCACCAGTGGTTTGTTTCAACAACTGTACTCCAGACCTCACTGAGATTCAACCACCCTTCTTTGTTTATGGTTTCTATTTCCTGTATATTCTTCTCACTGATTGAATTTCCCAGGTCACACCATGCCTGGGTGGGAAATACAGAGCAGGGGAAACAAAGGGAACCCAGAGTGTCACACATGTCACGTGCAGCACACAAACCCAGGCTACCCAGAGCGTGTCCAGGAACTCAGCCTCGTGCCTAGAAAGGAGCTGGGAGAATCCACTCTAGCCCAGGGCTGTCTAGTGCTTTAGATGCAAAATCCTGAGACCACCGAGGAAAAACCACATGAGCAAACATGGTCAATGGACCACTCCAGACTCTAGGGACATATTAAAGAGGGCAGATTTGTAGTGTTTCATATCCTGAAAATGAAGTCACAGAACAAGCAAATAGTTTTATATTGAGCATGGATATGGCCTAGTGACCTGGGTGCCTCAGACAAGCCACCAGTCAGGATGTCCCTGATGAAGACATGTACATGATAATTTTATCTGACCATGAGTTACAATGGATTGCAGATCGTGGTTTATACTGGAGCAAAAGCTATTTGATTAGTTTACAGTATCAAGGAAAGGAGTATAGTTTGGGCTCCAGAACTCAGAAGAATATAGTTCTGTTCCTCATTCAAGCAAAATCACTGCAATTATGGGGCAAGTAACATCATAGTGATCCTCTAGCAAAGCCAGACACTGGTACACACCCTGCAAGAACTGGAAATATTGTCTGTCCGGCATTCTGAATCTCTGCAACCCTGTTTACCTTTCATAAAATAACTGTTGCTTTGTGAGAGGATGCAAAGACACATCTTTTGATTACTTGAACTTCTCAGAGACTGTATATGGATCACCCTTATACAGAATATTCAGGTCAGAGAAAAGCATGCAACCTGACAACCTAGTATGTAAAATTAAGGGCATTCTATCAATTTCTCTGTGATGTGTTTTTCTGGGGGTTACTTCTAGTGAGTAAATCTTCCAACACTGTTTATTTTTTTTCAAGAACCAGCATAGCTGGATGTTGAGCAAACAGGTTTTTTAATCAGTGTAAATCCTCTGCATTATTCAGAATAATTTGATTGGGTGATGTCAGAGAGAAACAAGCCTCAGTGAAAGTGGAGGTGGAGAGAGCAGTGGTGGCAGCATCACAAGGACAGGTAGACTACACTTGCCTTACTGTAGGCCTAGGCAGTTGTAAACTCACGAGCTAGTCTGTCTCGAGATGAAGGATCTCCTAGCTCCGGGCTCCCGGTTAGGCGGAGGACACATGCCCGTTTTCTGCACCAGGCATGAAGGGATCCATCATACAGTGAGCTATACTTGGGCTGGTGAAAAAAGCTTTTAAAAGATAGCAAGTGATGCCATACGTTTTCATTATGGAGCATGCTATGCAAAGATCTGGGGAGTCAGCTCCCACCAACCATCTGGAGAGAGAAGTCACTCAAACTGAAGTGCTGAACCTGCTGTGGTAGACAATCGGTGCCAGTGAACCACTCACTACTCTCCCCCTGTCTGTTTTCCTGCCTTTTGCTGCAATAGAGCCTTAAAATAAAATAATCTGGCTACCACTTTCCAAACAGCCCAGCTTCCATCTGCAGAGTCACTTCATTCATTGGACAAAGCAGACCACTTCTCCACAGAGAGCTACACAGAAGGTCTGACCAAGGGGAAATGCCATAGAAAGGCAGCAAGGTGAAAACATTGTCTCTGCTCTACTGAGCTCCTCATGGCCCCATGCTAAACCCTGATTTCTGTTTTATGTCTCCCCGATTCCTCCCCAGTGCTTAATGTCTCTTTGACTCCCGTTAAAAGCTTCCTGGGGCTGAGATCCTGGGAATCCAGCAAGCTCACTGGGTTTGCCTTATGAAAAGTGACTTTAAGTGCCAGGGAGGCTTTAGCAGCTTTGAAATAAAAGGAACTTTCAACCATGTTGCCATAAATTGCTTTGTTGCCTGTAGTCAGCAAGAATCAGTTTGAAGACTTCTGGAGCCTGAGGGTATCAATTGCTTTGTTTTTTCCCCTCTATCAAATCTATCCTCCAGTGACTTGTGTTACCCTGCACACTGCTCTGGGATGCTCAGCAGATGCTAAATGGGGCACAAGAGACAAATCAAGCCCCCTGGCATGTATATATTTTTAAATCAAATAGGGAGACATAGGCAAAAGAATCTGTGATGGTGAATCAAATGTTCCTGGCTTGCTCTGTGCCATGCAGTCATCTGCCTCCTGTAGGACCAGACCAAGTCTAAAGAGCTTGGGCTCGAGTGCTGCAGGCCTCACTCGTGTAAGTACCACTTCCAGTGGGCTCACTGGGACACCTCATATTGTAGTGGGTCGTTTCATGGATGAAGACCTGTGAAGAATATTGTAGGTGGGAGTAATCTAATGAGAATAGACACTGATAATGTCACTTACAGAAACAATTTGTGCACATCAGCTGTGAAGAAAAGACAAGCAGGATATGGAGTGATGTTTCCACAGTAGCAGCTCCTGGACTGAAGAAGGAAATACTGAATAATTTAGTAACATGAGGGTGTCCCTGCTTTTTCTACTAATCAATAAGATAAAAACCTTACCAAATAAAGGAGGCTAGTGATGACTTGCTCTCCTTTGGACTTCTGTGCATGCTGAAATTGCACAGAATTTACCTAGATTAGACAAGGGCACTGGGAGCAGTCTTATATCTGAATCTTTTCTAAAAAGCAAATAGGAAAAAAGACCAGTGAAGGAAGATGATCTTCCTTCATTTTAACAATTGCCTGGCTGCCTGAACACCGATATAAAGGTGGAAGAGTAAAGTCTATCGGGAAAAACTTCTGCTATAAATGAAACTTATGGAAAAGAAGCTGACATAACTGAAACATAAATAAGAATATGTATAGATGCCATTTTACTGTAATTTATCACCTATGGAGAATGTTGTATGGACAAGCTGAAGCATTCAGAAAGTATAACACATTTCTAAAATCTGGATCTGTGCTGCTGAAGTGGGAGAGCTGCTTAGCAGAGCCCAGTGCAGGCCGGTGCAATGGCTACAGCAGAACTGCAGCAGCTGGGAGAGCTCTATTCACTCTTTGTCAACACAGATCTTCCACATGAGCTCTGCCAACTGATTTAGCTTTCCAGGGTGTCAGATTCCTATCTAAAATGCTGAAAGAACAATTCTCTCCTGTTTAACAAGGATAGGGAGTGGGTAAATACCGTTGTGAGACACCAGGCACTGCAGCGGTGGGGATCAGGACAGCCTGGGGCGGGCTGGGAGCGGTACCTGCTGGCCAGCTGGGATGGGACAAGTGTACAACAAGTGACCAGAGTCCAGCCCTGCGTGCTCTAACCCACCAAAGAGAATGTGCTTGCTGTAAAAAGTCTCTGAAGTCCAATTTAAAATACCAGAAGTTTTTCACAATTGATTAATATTTTGGTTCTGGAGCTTCAAAGTCACCAGAGGTCATATGTATTGTGCTGCCAGAAAGAACAGCTGACTCAGCTGCAACTATGCAAATGAACCCAGGGAGAAACGATCTGCCTGGGACTCCAGTACAGCTCTGGGCAACAGCTACCCTCAAAGACTAGTTCTTAGGAAATAAATTCCTGTTTGAACAGCCTGATGTCTGCTGTTCCTTTCCCCTTCCCTTACACCCACTCAGGACAGTGACTTGCCTTGTGCTCTGGGTAGGTTCCTGCCTGAGAGCAGCAAGCAGACAGTCCCGCTTGCTGCTGCCGCCGCAGCGGCCGCCTGGCTCCACGGCTCAGAAACATGTGCACCTCCTGTTCATAAACCAGTGAGCACTGCTGGATCACTGCCAAACTGATCTCCTCTTTGTGTTCCCTAATTTCTCCTGTAGCCCTTGCCCTCCAAACAGGAACAAAGACCTCCCCTCCCCGGTGTGGCTGCGGAAAGGGGCTGCTAATTACTCAGCATGTCACTTTGATGAAGGCAACATGCTGGGAAGCAAACCAGCCGCTTGCATGACCATTTACCCAGCCCTTCCTCTTCCTCCCTCTTCCTCTTCCCTCACAGCAGAGAGATGCCAAGTCCATGGGCCCGAGTACATCTCGTAGGAAATAACTGTGTCTCAGGCAGCAGCTGCTGGGAGGTCCCTACAGGATCAGGCCTGGTTTCTGTGCTGAACAGCAGTGAGACCAGAGGACAGACAAAGGTGCTGGTTTCCTGCAGAAACAGCAGCAGCTCTCCTGAGCCCCAGGAGTGCAGGGCCAGGCGTCTGTCCAGGAGAAGGAGCTGAAATTAAACTGTGGGATCCATGCTGCTGTCACGTCCCCTGTTCTGGACACTGGGCCTTGCACCCTTCAGAACATGGAAAGTTTAAGTGGAAAGAGAAACTCTGAGAAGTTTACAGGAAACGGGATGTTTAGTGTTTAGGGAGGAATGAGCTGGGAAAATCCAGAAACTGCAAGTCATGGACAATTAAAACCTGCTTTAGCCTCTCCCCACTGTTTGCTCAGGCAAACTTCCCAGAGAAGTAAGGCAAATCTACCTTAGAAGAACTATACCTCTGGCAAAGGGTGACACTGCCTTTTTGCAGGGAATTTTCGGCGAGGTGTAAAGCACACTGTAACTAACAGTAGTAACAGTGTGCCAGAGGTTACTGTGCATCCTGCAGAGAGGGAAACAGAGTCGCCAAGATGCTCTGACTCCCCTCAGGCCCCACAAAAAGCTAAGTGTCCTAACATGCACCTCTGCATGTCACCTAGTAGTGAAACTTTCCTCTCATCACTGTGAGCAAGAGAAACTTCACTGCTTTGGTGTTTGTGTCTGATGGTGCAGATGCACATCTCACTTTCCAGGATCCGTGTGTTAATGCCTTAAGGAGGAAACATTACAGAAACCAAGCAGAACAACAGAACAGGCCCTGCCATTTGTATATAACCAGCTGAACAAAATTCAACTTCTAATATGTAGCCTGATTAGCCCTGGCAAATTTTGACCACCCTGAGGAGGATGGTGACCCCAGCATGCTGTACCTCCCTCAGACAAGCTCGCTGTCCACACAGGAGCTACAGCATGGCAGCAGGCTATGCAAAGCTTCAGCAGCTGCAAACTTCACAGAATAAAAGAAAAGCCAGTTCAGATCGAGATCCTACATCACTAGATCATGGCAATATTGAGTGACATTTAACCACATATTTCCAGTTCAGATCCAACATACAAAACACTGTACAAACACGGGGAAACGAAGTCCAGATAGAAAGGAGGAGGCCAGAAAATTCAGGGTCCTAGAAAGTGTAAGCAGTTCTCTGCAATAAAACCAATTGCAGAGAGGAATTCAGAGAGTGATTATGAGATTCTGAGTATCTATCAGAGATGGATTTTGTGTTGATAGCTCACAGTCCATCAAGGGTACAAGGAGAGAAGGACTTCTTGGTAGACTGCTGTAGTGGTTTGTTGTAAGCTGCTCTCAGTCACAGGTCAGGGCTCAGTGAGCTAAGAGGTCCTCAAGAGTTATGGGCCTGAGAACTAGCCCAAGAATCAAATCAGTGATCGTGGTTAATCTCCTCCTGCAGTGTCGACCCTGCATGGTGGCTTGCCTCCCACGAGCACCATGACAGTTCAGTAGCCCCCAGAGCCTCGGGGTCCAGCCGTGGCGGATGGGGCTCTGTGAGCACCAAACAGGCAGCACAGCCTGCCTCACAGGCTCATTTCACCTCCTGAGTTGACAGAAGCATCAAGTGCACTTGTGCTCTGAGGCCTGTCCTATATAAATAACCCCAGGAAATAAATAAATGCCAGTGCACTTGTGCACTTCCCTCAGACACTCGTCTCCCAGCTGCTGTGCTGACAGTACTTACTGGGAATCAGGCATTTCATTCTGGCTCACTGTTCTGCTGGAGGGAGATGGGAACAGGATGCTCCTGAGGCAGGGAGGGGAGGGTACTCACCAGAATACTGGTCTGTTTATTTATAGATGCACACACAAAAACCTATGTAGAAAACTGGGAACTACTTTGCTCTTACCCTGCAACTGAAGGAGAGGGCTGCAGGCTGGAATCTTACACAGGGGAAGAGCTGTGAGAGACTAGAGGGGAGAGTTGAGGATGAGGATTTTAATTATCATCCAGATGTGTGCTGAGACCAGATACCTGTCGTAAGGAATAAAACAGAAGGTCTTAGTGATTCAGTTTTCCAGCAATTCTGGCCACAGGCCATCTGGCTGTGATTGGCCTTTTTCCTTTATTCTACACCAGTCTACGGATTCACGTCTGTCAGGTGTGATCCTTAAGCCACCTTGCAGTAAAACACAGTTTGATGCCCAGGACTGTCTGGAACTAAACACACATCTGCTTGGCTGTGTTTACCTGCAGTCACCCAGCTCTTGGGGTCTGGCCCAGAGCTCTGCAAATGCCATCACAATCACAGTGACCTGAATAGGTATTTCTGAACGTCACCAGAGGACATGAAGTCAGGCTTCTATTCCATATTCTGTGTCTTTTATGTCCTAGGTAGACTGTGTCACCTTTGGATGCCATGGTGACCTACATAGAGAATAGGAAAGCTCAGCTATCTTTCCAGAGGTTGCAAACACTCTCTCGGTGTAGAGTATGCAGGGTATGTAAACTGGGGGAGAACAGCCAGGTTTCAGGGATGGTTATCCAGAGGGAGGCAGACCTTCTCAATTTAGCTCCCCATTAATTACTGTCAGGTCATCTGGTTAACTCTCTAATAACAACAGACACACACTGTTAATTTCTCTAGCAATCTGGACTCTGCTGTTGACATCGAGTTCCCTTGCCAGTGGTTATCACCCCCCAGGGCCTCAGCCTGAATTACCACCTCAGCACTCAATCCATCAGAATCACCAGGGACTGCCCCACCAAAGAGCCACCACCCTCACTCAGCACTGGGGTCTGTCTCTGCACTGCCACACATCCTGCCTTGTTGGGAACCTTCAAGAAATGACAGGCCACCACCAGTTCCACCAGAGAGCTATGCCACAGGAGAGGTACACCGTGCCTCCGATCCAAACCCGTCTGAGGTGCGGGAGGGCAGGAAACACTCTGACCAGGGATGAAGGCTGAAAACAGCTGGACAAGAGGACTTAGGTCACTGGGAATGCCAGGACAGGGCACAGCTACAGGAACAGGCGGTCAGATCTGTGATGCAAACATAGCAGCATCTGTGTACGAGTGTGGGACTGCAGGACCACTGCAGGTCAACATCTGTGTGAATAAAATGCTGTAAGTGTGAGTCAAGGCAGGTTTTAAATGGCAGAATAAGGATGTAGGAGACCAGAGCTGAAGTGTTTCAGAACTGTGTGGTAGCTCAAAATGGAGATAGGAGCTTCTGCATACTTGATTAGGACTTGATGAAACCAGCCCACATATCCTGCATCTCGCTCTTGCTGGGGAACATCCTCTCTGATATGATACATACCAATACATTTTCACTGACCTGACATTATCCTTCCTGCCAGAAGATCCCACTCCAATGCCTGAACTGCAGCACGAGGTTCCCTTTCCTTTTTTCACTGCCCTTTCACTCCAGACCTGGCCATGTGCTTCTCATTCAGGGTCTGACCCTGGCTCAAAGACTGGCTGCTGCCATGAGAAAAGCCCTTGGTGGCTGACCTCTCCCTCCTCCCGAGCCTGTCTGCAGGCAAGGATCTATGTGTTCTGCCTGGTGCTAATGAGCTGGCCTGTGCTATCTCCAATGTCATTTTAAAATGAAATGAACCCCAGACTGTGGGGGTGTGTTTGCACGGCGATAGTAATACGCTGGGAAGGAGGATGCCTTGGGCGCACACATGAAACCTGCAAAGCTTCTCTGTCGGCTTTGGCTGCTGTGCTGACTGGCACCACCCCAGGGGAGAGTATGCCCATGCATCACAAATTGGCTTTCTGGTTCCCCTTCCACCCACCCCTGAGCTGAGCTCTCTGCCAACTCAGCTTCTGTATAAATCAAAGGGAAATATTCTCCCCCTCCTGTTTTTCCCTTTTCCTGAACAGATTGGATGGCATTATGTGCAGCTGAGCTTGGGCGGGGGAGGAGGGACAGGAGGAGTGATGGGAAGAAGAGATGGTTTGAGAAGAGCCCTTGCAGTCCATCAGAGGGGGAAAACAGCCTCCAGCTACAAGTCACCAGCACTGCACACACACACACACACACACACACACACACACACACACACACGGTGATTTACCAGGGAAACCCGGAGCACTTGAATATTTAAAAATAAAATAGAGGGTCAGGAAAAAAGAATGAGGAGGGAAAGGCTGTTATCCCCACTGATGGCCCAGTGAGAGCAGCATCACTGGTGTGATGGAGGGGCTGAGTGTCACAACACTTCTCAGGCTGCCTGCGGGTGGGAATGTAGAGAGCACACCCGTTGCTCCACACGCGGCCTGCAAGCAGTAACCCCGGGCGGCTCTGAAGAAAGGCTTCTAGCTGTCTTTCACGAGGTGAAGAGCACCCCTTCCTCGCTCCAGCCAAGCTGATCACCATGCCAAGGGTTTGCCATCATTCCTGAGGGGGTCACTAGGTGAGAAAGATAGCAAAAGAAAGAGAAAGGGAGGAAGAGAGAAGGGGGCCAGAGAAGAAAGGGTGTAGAGGGCAGGAGAAGGTGGAGGGAGGGAGAAGAGAGGAACAAAGAGGAGCTGAAGGGGGAGAGAGGGAGAGAAAGAGGAGAGAAGGGAGGGTAGAGAGGGGAAAGGGAGGAAGAGAGCGAGAGAAAGGCAGAGAGGAAAGGAGGGGTGTGAGCCAAACGCATGGCATTCAAAAGAAGCAGCTTTCAAAAGCTTTGGCTGGGATGCAGATTTGCAGAATCTCTGGACCTGTAATTCCCTGGCATACAAAGCTTGCTGGAGGCATCAATGTGCCCAAAAGGGGCTTGCAGAATAAACAACAGATAAAAAACCCAACACCCACAACAAGCCTATGAATTAAAAATGAAGGCAAGGGAAACAGCTGTACTTCCAGGCTGCAGGTGACCTCATTGTGGGAGCTGTGCCACAGCAAGGCACGATCATGTCCAGGAGTCTGAAATAACGGGTATGGGCAGTAATAGCTGGAGGGAGAATAAATTCCATATCTATAGTAAAGAGTAGGTAATTGCCCATCTCTCCTGCCAGCTGTATTTTAATCCAGAACTAAATTATTCTGAATATTCTTATAAACTTTTATGTTACCACATCTCCTAAAGCCTCAGTTGACACCTAAAAAATACTGCTCTCACTAAAGTTAAAGCAGCCAGGAGGATGCTGATCCACCAAGATCTGCTCAAGACCACAGTGTGTGACAGTATCAGGGAGAGTCCAGATCTCAAACTCAGCCGTGGGCCTCAAGCCAGCAGGTGCTGCCTCCCGGGGCTTGGAGGTTTAGCTGGAGAGAAGGGAAGCAGAGCAGGGATGGGAACAGAGTACAGCAGGAGTGGGATACACTACAAAGATGGCAGTGAAGTCTCAGAGGGACAGGCAAGTTCAACAGCTAATGTGCCTTAGGAGACTTTCTCCCTGTGAGGCTTACAAACATTCCTCCTCCCCGTGCCTACGGTCATAACACGCTGTTGAACTGCAGGGTCCCAACCAGAACGTTTGAGCTGTTCACTCAAGGGACGCTGCCACATTTTCCCGAGGGCTGACCCCACCCTGAGAGACAGCATGGAGCTGGTATAGAGGCACTAGCAGAGGGCAGCAGTAAGCTCTGGAATTGCAGAGCACCAGTCTTCTGTCCCTTACTGGGAAAGATCCCCCAGTGAGCTCTGATGGATCGAGCATAGTGGCCTGTATAACCTTTAGGTGGCTGAGCTGCAGAGAACTGTCTGTAGAGATGCTTGTGGCAACCGATGGTGTAATGGGAGCAGACCTACAGCAGGAAATTTCCAACTGGTTTTGCCTGCTGGATACAGGAATGCATCAAAGTGCACAAACAATCAATAACCTCCATCTTCCCCAGCACACACTATGTCATGGTCAACTCTGGAATGAAATCAAGCAGGTTTTGTGAAAGCACATTGCTTTACTGGAGACGCAGAGCAACCAAGGATCAAAGTCTGCTCAATTTTTAGAGAAGAAAATTACAAAGAATAATAAACCCACATGGGAATATGAAACAAAGGCAGCCATTAAAAATTGCTTCTGAATTGGTAGGTTTTTTGTTAGAGAGAGATAATTCCAGAGCTATTTGGGAAAAAAAATCAATTCCAACTGCAGTTGGGGTTTGTTGTGCAGAGAATGGGAATGCTGTGCCTGCGAGGGGCCCGATCCCCGCAGGACATGACCGCACGTGTACGCTGCAGACCCGCAGTGCTGTTCAGGGGCACTGAAAATAGCCAGAGATCATGTACCACCAAGCAACAGTAATTTGCTGCTACCAAAATAGTTTACAGTATTTAAAAAAAGCTTAATCTAGAGATAGTTCTCTTGGCAGCAAAAATCTTTCTTGTGCCAAGAGAAAAATAATTTGCATCCCTGGTGTCAATGGTAATACTACCATGTTGCCTTAACGCTCCGGGAGATGCAGCCAGCTCAGCACTGCTTTTGAAGGGAAAAGCTCTGAAAATACCACTGAGAAGAAAAGAAACTCACATTGCAGTTGCATCAGTAATGGATCTGACATCAGCAGGTGATGAATCATTCTTCAGTCGAAGCATTTATCTAATGAAACATAACCCTGGTGTTTGGGATTGGGGTTTGTTTTCTTCGTGTCAATCTCTTGTTACCAGCCCTCAAAGAGTTAAGTTTGCAAGAATCTGGTTGCCTTGGTTTTATGCTCTCAGCTGTGATCAGCAATATGTAACAAAAATCCAGTACTTAAGTGGATTTTTAAAAAAGTATTCCCCACTGTAAATGTGTAATTAATTAGCCTTCCCCTTCCCCCCTGCTCACACATGCAGACCCGCAGGGACCTTCCCCCTTTCTCCCTATCAGATTCAGACAGTGACGAGGAACTGAATTATTCATTCAGCTGTAGGTGTAACACATCCATTCCGGGCAGTTAAAGTTGAAGCAGTCTTGCTGCTGTTCCGACACAAAAAAAAAGTTTAAAGAGAAAAGCAGAGCCCAGCAGGAACACGGAAAGTCCTTTCTTCTTAAACCACTTGTTTGATTCCACAAACGGTGCAGGTTTTTGTGAATCAACCTGCTTGAATGAGAGGGAGAGCTTGTGAGAACGGCACGTACACAAGAGCACCTGTCACTCACCGAGCACGTACCACAACGGCAAGAGCCGGGCACAGCTTTTGTTCAGGGTGTCTGGCCGAGCACTCTGTGCTGTGACAGTTAATTTTATGCACGCTTTGCAAGTGGATTTCAGCCTGACAATCACAGAAATCGTACAGAGATACCTGTTTAGTCCTCATTAGCATTGTATCAGAGAACCTCACGCTAAAAATTATGTACAGTCAAAGAACAAATTAACTGTAATTAACAACACTTTGTAGGGCTTCTGATTAGATCTCATACTGCTTCAAAGTCTTCAATTTCTGAACGTTTATGTGACATAAGCAGAGCTGTTCCCCCGTTTAAAAGCTGGGGCTGCCATAGCTGAAGGGGTTCAGTTCGGGGCAGTTCCTCCATGGCCCTGGCAGGCAGGGCGCACCCTGTCCGTACCCCTGACCACGGCGTACGCCTGCTCTACACCTGGTTCTCCTTAAGGTAACGTCAGAGGTTGGCAATAACTGGAAAGCCAGGTGTAACCTGGAGCCTGGTGAGAGGATCCCAGGCCACAAACCAGCCTCTGCCCGTCAGAGGTGCTTTGGATGCAGCAAGATGTGTGTCAGTTCAAAGGAACTCAAGTAGTGAATACAAATGCTGAAGACTGTGATTACATGAAGTACCGTGTTGCCAGTACTTACAATTTTATTAGCAATACCATAATATGTGCTATTTCTCTTGAAGATGCAGCTGCTTGAATGTCATCTGAATACCTCAGCCTTTATGGAAAAGTGTTCTATTTTTAAAGTCATAATTATGCCACTCATGATTTTTGAAGTACCAGCTTATGCCTTTATTAGTATAAGATTTGCAATACTGAACTTAAAAAAAGCCCAAATCCTGAAATACCTGAAGGTATTTTAAGCAAAGGGAAAGCTTGAAAGAAACGAGTACCAGACTTCTTCCCTGAACTCTTGTGCCACAGAGCCACGGCACACAGGACCAGGGACGAGCCACGGCACACAGGACCGGGGACGAGCCACGGCACACAG
>VXBZ01000905.1:112331-131732 GCA_013399135.1 Heliornis fulica
ACACAGGACCAGGGATGAGCCACGGTACACACACAGGTCCAGGGACGAGCCACGGCACACAGGACCAGGGATGAGCCACGGTACACAGGTGCAGGGATGAGCCATGGTACACAGGACCAGGGATGAGCCACGGCACACACACAGGTCCAGGGACGAGCCACCGCCGCACAATCGAGAGCACGTGGCAGTGGCACCGAGAAGCAGCAGTTTGTGTGGTGCTTATTCCCTCGGGCTGCTCTGAGTTCAGCAGCTGCAGAAGGCCACTGGAGTAAGTCCTCTGGGCTCTAGAACCTCTGCTTCTGGTAGGAAACAGATGTTGCCTCAAACCGCTGCGCGTTGTTCGGAGGCTGCGTGTGCTGGGCCCCGCCAGCCAGGAGGCAGCGGCTCAGCCCCATCCGAGCTGCTGCAGCCCCTGCAGGATTCCACCCCGCGGTCGCTGCTGCCCACACAATCTCATCGCGGAACCGAGTCTTTTATATGACTCTCTTTTGATCTGGATTTGAGTGGCATCATCTTCCTGATCAGAAGCCCCACTTGCTTAGAGCGGAGTTTTCCTGATAGTTTTCTTTCTATGAATTGCTCCATCAAAGGACTGTCATAACAGACTGTTTGCCAATTTGAAATCCAACAGTTTGTCTGGTGTAAGTGTTAAAAATGTTGTCTTGGCAGTTGGGGCTTTTGGGTGGGTTTTTTTTTCCTTTTTTCCTTTTTTCTTTTTTTTTTTTGCATTAAGTTCCTTGATTTTTTTTCTGTGTGCTTCTACAGTATGTCAAGGAAACCAGATCATTTAGATAATCAAACCTGCCTTTTATCTTTCACTTCAAATACAACTCAATACTTAACCTATAAATTCAGAGAGCAATTTCACTTCACCTATATAACACTCAACTCAACATGTTTTTTTCTGAAACTTTCAGGCATCACTTAAACTATAGTAAATTGTTTTAAGGTGGGATTAAAACCAAGATAGACTCATGTTTTATTTACTGAGGATGAAAGAGTGAGATAAGTGAGATGTAAGTGAGCTTCTGTGAGATAAGGCTGTGATGACTCAAGTCAGGTTCTTTTAAATTATCTTGTACCAGTTACCTTTTCAGTCATTGCAATCATTAAGTGACTAAAGCTCTGTGGTCTACTTAAGAAGCAGGAATACTCACTTCATCTAAAACCCCACTGAACTCGCTTTCTCTGACAGCTCAAACCGTTCCTAACTACACCAGTGCTTGACTCCCAATCCCACCTGCACATTCATCACTTGTGGTGAGAGCCCCCGAGGACCTGGGTGGTACTGAATGAGCAGGGTGACACACGGAGTGAATTTGATGAGATTCACAATTTGTTCAGTACCTGAGAAAATATCAGATGGGCTACAATAGAAAGAGCAACTATTCAAAGTTAGTAACTGGAATTAACCCCTTGCTAATATAGAGGAGAAAAATGCTTTACAATCACCTGCAAAGTCTGAGTTGCTCAGCATCCAGGAGAAGGTGTTTATGGGAGAATGAAACCAAAGGATACCTGGCTAGGCTGCCACACTATGAACAGCAACTCCAGGACATACTTCAGGAGATAAAGTTCAGGACCCCTGACTACTGAGATCTTTAAATCCTCTCAAGTAAGGACAGATGAAAGAATTAGCTTTTAATATCTTAAGATTTCAAAAGGAGAGTCACAGAACCCCTGGTTTAGTGACCCGTTTTCATCAGGACATCATCTCCTCCTGCCCAGAGCCAGCAGTGAGGCTGAGCACCTCCCACTGTGTTTCCAGAACAGCTTGTTTGTCTGTTCAAAGCAGCAGTATGGGACAGGAGTCTCTCCTAAAGTGCAGGCAGAACATACACCTGAAGCAGAACAATGCTAACCCTGCCTTACCAGTAAGCAAGAGTGTGAGGGAGCAGTGAGAGCCGCTGCTCCCCACAGGCCAGCCACGAGAAGCTCGCGAGGACAGGGCCGTCCCACCGCTCACAGGCAAGGACACATGGCAGGCCCGAGGGTGGCAGGTTGGTGGACACGAGCCAGGTCTGAGCCAAGCCAGGAAGGTGCTGTGGAGTCACCATACACCAAGGGTGTGTGGGCCATAGCCACGACACAGCCAAACCGATGCTGTAGCTCAATCCAGGAGTGGGTGCCGGGCCCTCGGACCTTGAGGGGTGCGAGGGAGGCCCCGGGGAGCTGGGCAGGGGCTGCTGCAGTGCCTGAGGCCTGGCAAGGAGTTTCAGAGCTGTGCATGGAACTGCGTCACCTGGGACTGCGTGGTGTAAAACTCCTGAGAGTGACTGAAGGATCAGGCCTCCAGAGACTATGCAAAGTAGGTGCAGAGCGCTGACAAAAGAGGACTCAGCTCCAGGAGCGCAGCGTGGGTGGCTGCAGCACTGGGTGCACAGCGGCAGTGTCACAAGCTGTGTGTGCACAAGTGTACCTGTCCCGAGGGTGTCTGTGAGGGGTGAGGGCAGCAGGTCACTGCAGACCCTACAGAAGTGCCGGTTCCAATGGTTAGTGGAAGAAGGGGCCCGTTTCCAGCCCAGAAAGCACACGCCTTCCCCCCGCCCCCCCGCCCGAGCTGTGGCGGCTGCACGCTCACCGGCTGGCAGCGCTCCGAACGGTGACGCTGTCATTCTCCTTACAGTGGGCTCTGTGTGTGCTATTTCTTTGTAAATGATTCATGACTCCCACTTGTCACTTCATCTGCCTTTGTTTTCCTCTGCAGCACAATGTGTCTGATACATGGCAAAACGCGCTGCGCTAACGCCAGCTCTGCGAACGGTTGGGCACGAGTGTCAAGGTAACCACGTCGGCAGATAGAGCACCCTGATGTAAATGGACTGGAGAGGGCCTGGGTTCCACTTCTCTGGCCTTGTAAAATTACACAAAACAGGAGCACAAACAGCCTCCCCGCTGAATCACTTCCCTCTGGTGCATCCTTCTTTCCCTAGCGGCCTCTGACCTCGACTTGAGCGCAGCCCTTCCTCATACGCACCACATCCCCACTGCTTGTGACAGTGGAATCCAGATGTCAAGCAGGACTTTTCCACACCAGCTTTCACATGTCTCTACAAAAAAATCAGCACCCCTCTGTAAGGATGGAAAAGCTGAAGCACAGAATCAGAAGATACCATGGCTAAAAGCACTCAGCTTGCCAGTGGAAGAGCCACGAATCAACCCAGGATTTCCCGCTGTTCAGTCTGCCCCTCCGGACCGGCCTGCCTCACGCTGGGAAGGTGCTCAGCACTCAACTCTATTTATGTAGCTGCTATTCAGATAGGGCATGTTCTCACAACTTACATTTTCATGTTAATTGTGTTGTGGATCTTCTCTACCCACCCCCATTTCCTTTGGTACATTTGTTCCATAGCTATTTGTGTAGAAACCAAGCAATTTTTGCTCCACCTGCTCATAAACACAATGAGAGCGAGAACACTATGTTACAGCACAGCCACTGCCTTAGCAACAGATTACAGCATCACTGGGAGAGGAATAGAGACCTTCTGGAGAGGAGGAGTGCCCTTTATCTCCCTGAAAAGCTACAGCAGGCAAGTTCTGCCTTTAATTATATTTCCTGCAATGCCCACCCCCCCCCCCTCCCCCTCCCCAAGCTTTAAATGTTTGGTGGTTGTAAAGAAAGAATGTAAAGTGTGAGCACAGGGTTTGCCCCTCGCACTCAGGAAAGACAAAGTGAGTGGGGTTGGTGCAAGATTGTGAGTGGGGTTGGTGCAAGATTGTGAGTGGGGTTGGTGCAAGATTGTGAGCACATTGGCTTCCCAACAGAATGTGCAGACCCGTGTTTGAGGCCTCGGTCATGATGGGGTGTAAATGGTTCATTCTGGTTAGATCCCAGCCCACTGGTATCGGAATGTGTGGCAGGACAGCTCCTGCACAGAGTACAGAGGGATCTAAACCACAGCCCACAGCCCTTTGCTGTCATGTTTCTAGAAGGTTGTGTATCTGGAAGCAAGGTCACGAACCCTCTACCCCAGGAGAAGACACATGTAACAGGATGTGCAGAGACTGATTTGCCAGAGCACATCTGACATGTGGGTCATAGAACTGGCACCCTTGAAACATCCTGTAAGAAAATTAATCATCACTCGATGGAGCGATGAGCTTAGTGCCGCGTTGAAGTAGTTTTAGAAAGGCAAATGGCTGTGTAAACACAAAGCTATTTGATTTTAGCCTTCTCCCAATGAATTCCAGCAGGTCAGAGCTTTTAGACTCCCCAGAAGCAAGGATGATGTTTCTGTGTGTGCAATAATACAGTGCTGGTGCTGAAAGAGCTCTGTCAGTGAGGCAGTACAGCCCCAGTGCAGTGTCTCACAGGTATGAGACGGATGCATGGTCAGCTACATTTGCATTGCTTCGTTAGGAGGATGACATTTGGGCCACTTGACCCATTAGGCTGACAAAAGACAGAAAAGCATATCTTCCACCTCAGATTCCAGAACAATGATAAAAGAGTGAGCTACACCAAGGTCAGTAGTGACATAAAACAAAAAACCAGACAAAACATTTTTTTCAGTGCCCAGGGATTAGATATTTCACTACGCTGTCTGCCCGTATTGCACAATTAAGCCTATTATCTGTTGGGGGACTTTGATGCCAAACAAAAAAAAAAAGGTCTGGGCTCATAGCTCATCAAGTCATTATATGACTGGAAATATGAAGCAAAATATGTAAGAGGCAAGAGGAAATACAGAAAACCTCTGGCATCAAGGCAAGAGTGAGAGATTGTGGGAGAACAGTAACCTTGTGTGCCTAAAGTCTTCATTGCTCCTGCGTGATAGCCCTGGCACAGGACAGTGTCCTTACAACAGTAACACAAAAACAAAGGCTTTAGGAGATCTGGCTCCATCCCCTCTTGCAGATGGCAACCTGAGGATGCAGCCACTTACCAAAGGTGCAGAGCAGGGACAGAGACTCAGCTCACAGACGTCCACGCAGGCCGCGGGGCCGTCCTGACCCGCGCCTGCGGAGCGGAGCATCGCTTTCCAGTCCAGCCTGTGAACGGGGCTGTGTGCAGCACCTCCGACCCATCGCTGCCCCTGGGCTGCACATGGCACCCTGCCGGCTCACAGGGACCTTAGGAGGTGTCACATGGCTGAGGATTTGCATGGGCAGCCTACATAACTCAGCAAGTGCCATCTTTCTGGAGGAAGTCCCTCCTCTGACGCACTGACACCACCTGTCTCTTTACACTTGATGGCATCTGTTGGCATTTTTTATGTGCCAAAGCATTAATATCAGAACAGTGCAGGAAGGGAAGATACCGTGTTCTTGGGTACTTGGAGATGCCAAACACCTAGGCTGCACTGCATCAGGGAACTGGGCTGTCCACTGGCATCATCTGTGGGAGCAAACACAGGGCACAGCGAGACATGCATCTCTCTCCAGCATCTAAGGTGCCACTTATAGAAATAGGAGTGGCAGGGGATTAAAATGCTTTTCTATGGGGAAGAGGTAGGAGGAAGACAGATTATTTTAGGAATAAGAAAGAATATAATGCCAGGATCAGGTACCAGATGGGTAGTAGAGAAATCCTTGACTTGTCCCCAAAAAAGGTAAAGCAGACAAGCTTTCCTGACATTGCTCAGTCAACCATGAGGAACCACCAAGAAGAGGCAGATGGTCATTCCATCTCTGAAACTATCTAGTCCTTGGCCTCTGCTGGGAATGTATGTTGAGGTGCCAATTACTAGCACTTTGAACAGTGACTCTTGTGATCCAGACAGCCATTAATTTAATGCTGCACCAAGATCCTTAAAACTTATTTCACAAAGAATGGCAAAAATGGCAAGATACCAACAGGTTTGATAAATATCCCAAATAAAGAACTACAACACCAGACAGATACCTTTAAAAATAACCATGTAACCAATGTCATACGGCTGACAGTGCCAGTGAGGATGCTAGATACTATTATCAGAGTCTCTTTTTGCATTTTAGTGAGAGGAAACCGTTCAGAAAACCCTAAAAAATCTCTACCAGGAGAAAATTATTTAAAGAGTATATAAAAAATCTGAACACGTTCAGGTCCTGTCAACTGGCCCTTTGAAGCTGCCTCTGCATTTTCTGGTAATCCCTATCAAGGCTTGATTCTAAACCACTCCAAGTTACAGGAGTCTTTCAACTGATGCAGTTGACATCTGTGAGCCCTGGATGTGTAAAGGCTGTGATAGCCTGAGAAGAAGCCTCTTGTGATTGCTGCAAAACCTAACTTCCATTCATGTCCTAACCCAGTTTTGTAGACTGTGGTACTACTTAACTGTGATGAGCATCTCAACATCCTTCACATCCTCAGAGGGCTCTAACCATAATGTTTTTGAAGCATTTGGGCAGTTGTTTCAGGAGCAGGGTGATCATCAGGCCTCTGGTAGTTTCTTTATCTCCTTTAAAGAGGGATAAGGGTTGCTGGTATTCAGTTACCAAAAATCATGGGCAGTGATCTCTGCTGGGGACAGGCTGGTCCAGCCTGGAGAAGGTTCTGGGCGGACCTCTGACTCCTTCCTGTCCCTCGAGGGGCTCCAGGAGAGCTGGAGAGGGGCTGGTGCCCAGGGCAGGGAGGGCCAGGCCCAGGGCAGTGGCCTTCAGCTGCAGGAGGGCAGAGGGAGAGGAGCTGGGGGGCACAAATCCTTCTCGGGAGGAGGAAGACCCTGGCACAGGGTGCCCAGAGGAGCTGTGGGTGCCTCTGGATCCCTGGCAGGGTTCAAGGCCAGGTTGGATGGGGCTTGGGGCACCCTGGGCTGGTGGGGGCTGTCCCTTCTCATGACAGGGGGGCACTAGGGGATTCTGAGGTCCCAAACCAGTCTGTGGTTCTGTGAGAAAAAAATGTATTTGCCCTGCCAGGGTCCCTAGCAGGGCAGTCAGGAACAGCAACACATACCCCAGTATATCTCACCAAGACACTTAACAGCCTGAGGACACTGTGCCCCACACAGTGCCCTCTGTACACGTGCCCTCACGAGTGAGACAAGTGCACTCTTGCAGAGCATCACAGAGAAGAGCTAATGCCTTTCAGTGCAGAGGATCAGCACCCAGGTAAGCCCGTGCCAGCCCTGCCCCTCTTCCAGCTGCCCAGGGAGCGCAGCCTCTAGTGTTCTCAGTATGGTTCCTCTCAGAGCCACTGAAGTTTGCAAAAAAATTAATGAAAGAATCTGAAACAGACCTCCCATTCTGGTGCCACCTGTCAAGCCTGTCCTTGTGTGAAACTGCTGAATAAGTCAGCAGTCCCCAGTTCCCCCTCTGACAGCGAGGCATATTGCAGCGTGCTGCCTTGGGGCTGCACCTTCCTCTGTGCGCTGAGGCTGCTCCGGAGCGCGGCAGCCCTTCAGGACTGGCTCTCAGGAGCGGTGCTGGCAGCCACTGATGTGTGTGGGGTGACAGTGTGGCTCTGACCAAGAGTGCACAGAAACACCTCATCCCCGTCCGCTGAGACAGCCCGTCCCCAAATGGTGCTGCCACAGAGATGGGTGCTCTGGGGGGCACCGGGCCCTGGAAGGACACATCCTCTTCCAAGGGACAAAGTGATGGGCATCAGATGACCTCTTGGGCATGCTGCAATGCCCAGTAGAGTAGGCTTTAACTCATTGGACTGTGTATGAATGTGTATGAAGAAGCAGTGCTACTATGCCCACACGGATTTGCTGTGCCTCGGGCCTTAAAGGTTGCTGTAGAGGAGAGTTCTGTTGGCAGACAGGACATGACTCAACTGGTGGGATGTATTTCAAGTGACAGACAAGGATGGGAGCTTTACATGATAAGGAGAAGAAAGAATCTAAATCCCAGTGCTCTGGGTTTTCCATTGTCTATTTGAGGAACAAATGGCCAGTGAAAAATATAGACTTGACGCCTGCATAGGTACCAGGTAGTTTTACATCAGGGTTAAGCCTGCAAGGCTGAGTAACTATAGCCAGGAAGATGCACACAGTTAAGCTTCTGTACAGTGCAGCTATCTGACCACTCACTTGGGGTTCTCATCAGGTTTTTGCAGACCATGCTGCTGTCTCTGTCACCAAATGCTCACCATGGGTGCTATTCAGTCTAGTTTGATCAGTGTTGTTATGGACCTGTGTGTAAGAACCCCTATTGATAACTACCTGAAAACAAATTGGTAATACTGGTCAGTGTACACTGTATTCTCCCACTGATGGTCAAAAAGAAGAAAATAGATGTACTTATCAAGATTTTCCTCTCACTCCTTCTGGGTGCCAAGAGAGCTGTGATACCATGACTGGGGAATCTACAAATTCAGTAATACAGAGGGCTTGCTGGCAGAAAAATATGTTCCAGGCGAGTGGAGAAGAAAGCCTACCCCCCTACCCTCAGATCTCAAACCCAGAGTGGCCATTAGCAGTGCAAATCAAGCTACTTCATAAACCAGCGTAAATGCATCCTGAGCAGGACTCTAACTTCTGCAAAGACATGGGTAATATATTAATTAATGGCTTTAGTCATAGTACTGCTGTTGCTAGAAGATGTTGAGACAAATGTGTAAACAGAGGAGCCTTGGGAATGTCACAGTCATTTAAAGTACATAAACCTTCAAAGCGCTGCCTGTGATAGAGTGATACATTGTCTTATAATTGGGCAATTGCTTTCATTCCATGATATAATTAGCACACAATTATGGTTATGTGAAAAATCGTTCCATCTCCCTCCCTTCCAATTTGTGCCTGCTTAATCTAAGCAGAGAATGTATCTCCTTTGCTCCATTACCAGTAGGTCGACTTCATCCTTACTGTTCAGCTGCAGTAACAGAGCCTCTTACCTGACCAGTGTAGTGATCAAATATTCAAGACAGGAATTGAAATCATGCTATTTGTACAAAATATTTGCTCTTATTTTTTTACCACATCCTAAAAATATACATACTGCTACAACAACATAAAGTTAGGTGACTCACAGCACAAGCACCAGTAATCAGTGCAGCCAAGGCTGCAGCAGATTTCATGTGCACACTCAAGCCTGTGCGATAAAGGCCAGTTTGGCTGCAACATCTTTTTCTGAGGGCCAGTGATCTGCTACGTGAAAAAACCTGGGGCTCCAAGTGGGAGAAATCTCTTTGATATACTGCTTTCACAGTTTCTGCTATCTCAGCAAAGTCCTTCAAGAGCAGCTCTTGTATTTCTATCATATCTTCCCTCTACTTTGAATGGAATACAAAGACATTGCTGCTGCACGTTGTGCAGCATGTGCCAGAACTGAAGTGGAACCTAAGAGCTCCTAGGTTCCAGAAAAATGCTCTACAAAATGATCTGTCCTCCAAAATGCCCATGTTTCCATTAGCCTTGTGAGAAGCTTGTGTTCTCAAGTCCACAAGCTACGCCCGAGTCATGGCCGTACATTGCATTCTTGCTTATCCACACATGGGTAAATGGCATCTTCCACTGATAGTCTTAGAGAGGTTGTTATCTGAAAACTGCCCCTGACTCAGGACCTCAGAGCATGCCCTTGTGTGAGGTTTGGTTTCTGTGTTCCTGTTACCAGCAGAAGATCAGAGCTCCTCTGGTGCAGCTCAGACAGTGCACAGTGCCGACACCAACCTCCAGCTCTAACGCAGTTATCGGCTGCTTCCTGCAGCTGGAAAGAAATCCCTTCACTGTATGGAACTCACCTCTACAACTGCCTCAGCAGGAATTTTTATCTTTAGGAGAACTGGCTGGATTGCTTTTAATCAAATCTGAAAGAAAATATTCCTCATGTGTCTGTTTCTACTATGTAAGAGATTCGTGCCCTCGCTGTGCAGGAGGGACAGTCAGGTTATTGCCCCGTTATAGTGCTGGAGGTACATATCTCACTCATGGTACTATCTGGTACCTAATATCTCCCATCTGGTTTCAGCACCATTGTCTAAATAGGTAGAACTCAGTGTACTTTAAAAGTACAGCTTAAATACTGCAGGAAAAATACTGCAACCTATACTCAAGTAAAATTCCTTCAAAGAAGCCTGGGGCACAACAGAAAGGAAAAGGGAAGCTAAAAAATAAAGAAAATATCTTTATTTGGCCTTGTTTATTGACAAAAAGAGAACAGAGCTCTGCATCATTAAACTGTAATTTATGAAAAGAGGGGGAAATACACCTTTCAAAGATACTTCTATCTACTTAACTATCCCTAACTCTCAGTAGTGCTGAGTGGAGACAATATGAACACATCTTCCACTGAATTGTATCCCAGCTGTTGAGCCATCAACTTGTCTTCATGTTTTACTGCCCAACCCCTTCTGGTTGTTAATGCTCAGAAAGTGATCACCAGCCACAAACAAAGCACAACCAGCTCAGCAAAAAGGACCCTTTGTCCTTTGGTGGACCCAGATCCCAGCTCCCCTGCTCGCCACTGTGAAATGGCTGGGAGACACCTTCTTAAGGCCGCTTGCTAGCAGAGAAAGGCTTAAATCCTCCAAGAAACACAAGTCTATAGATGAATCTGTGGACTTGGATCAAAAGAAAACTCACAACTCTTCTAAGGCAATTTTCTTTTGTGAGATTTCTGGTTTTCCACACTTAAAGGGGTTAAATAATTCACCTCACATTCCCAGTGTACAGACACTAAGCCAGGGTGAACAACGTGCCGTGGGAACGGTTGTGATGAGAAGACACCTCTGACTTTCTGGAGGTTTACAAGTCCATCACTGGTGTTTGAAATTCCACAGTGACATTAAAAAGAAGTATCTTTGTAAAGCACAAAGTGAATTAAGTGCAGCCTGTGTGATTGTATACAAAACCCAGATGCTAACTGGGATCAGAATGAGACCAGTATAGATTGGAATGGATGGGTATGCACATCCTTTTACCCATCCCCACTGCTCATATACCCAGGCCAGGCTTTCCCCACTATGTGCTATCCACAGATATTCCCCAAACTATCCCTTTTCTCTGTGAACATGTATATCTATCACTAGAAACTCCTTTTTTCCCCCTGTAACAGGCACTTACAGAAAGAGGGGGCCAGCATGCATGCACATAAATTTAAGGGGGAAAATGCACTGCAGATGGAAGAGAACAACAACAACCACCACTCTCATTCTCTATAGTCAATCCTGTGGGACATATTTATCTATGGGAAAAGCTTTACAAACGCTAAGTAAACGAAAAAAATATATATTTTCATAACATTTGGGAGGAAATGCATCTTAATGGAAAACAGCTAGAAAAAAATAATAGCAGCTAGTGAGTTGAAGGAGCTATATTCTCACTGACACGCAACAACAATGGGAGCTAATGCGAGTCATTTGTGGAGGAAAAGTGAATAGCTGTGGCATATTTGCAAAGAATATATGGCAGATTCCCAAAGGCAGAGCTCCAAGGAGTACCAGCTGGGACATGAGAAGGGAGCTATCGAAAGAGGAGGGAGGTATAACGGCATCATGGAGTGGTTGGCACCGTTTCCTCAGAGCGTTCCATGAGATGAGGCGGAGCGGAGCGGGGATGGTAAGTCGGGGTGCTGGGTCACCGGTGGAGGCTCAGGGCAGGGGGCCCGGGGGCGCGTGGAACACACGCGCGTGTTTTTAGCATGTGGCACGTTGGCAAACTGGCCAGTTAGTAAATCACAGAAGTGAATTAGATTTCATTAATAAGGAGTCTGTTTTGATCAGAAAGCATTTACTTCTAGTACTACTTTAAAAAATCAACTATTCCTAATTAGAAAATATTCCATTTGTGAAAATTGCTACTGACTTTTACCATGACCTTATTATCTGGAGTCTAGGAGGGCCTACTGCTTTGTGCAGCCTCCTTGCATCTTAGCAACACAGGGCAAAAAGGCTCAGTAAATAAGAAGGCATCCAAAATGCCATAGTAACATACCATTCATCCTGATGCTTGCAAAACGCTGATTTCCATGTCTGGGTTTGTCTCACTAAGGAGGCTGCAATTAAAAAAATAGAACAATTCCTAAATTTTGAAAAATGATTGCAAAAATGATTTCTAGTCAAATTAATTTTTAAGCAACTCAAAACAACTGTGCAAGACTTTTTTGTCCCAAATGGCATTATTTTTCAATTGCTTAGTATTTTGTTTTCTCCGTGAGATAATTATTGCAGCTATTAATAATTTGAAGTTTGAAAAGGGAACTGCTTGGATTTGCAGGGGAAATTTCTTGTTCATTTACACACAAAATAAAATTGTGAGAGAATACTGGACAACAGCATCTGGGTGACCTCATCTTCAGTTTCACCTCAGAGTAAACAGGCTGTCCTTATAAACAGAAGAGCTCTTGAACTCCTGCCTGTGTCACTGGAGGCCAATTTGTCCATATTTAACACACCACCTGCAAAGTGGGAGGGTGTTGTGAGGACAAGTCTGAAGGGCTAGTGTTACCAACTGTTGAAGAGCCCCAGAATCAGACTTAGAGATGAGAAAGACTTGGAGTGTTGTACTGTCCACCCATGCTCTGCATTCTCCATGGCTGCCCCTGCATTACAGAGCAGCACAGCATCGGGCCCGGGCACACTCGAGTCCACCCTCAGCAGCGCTACAGGCTCCAGCACCTCAGTGCCGTTGGCTGCAGCTCTGGGATTCATCTGTCTGAACTTTCACCAGTGGGGTCAAAACTTGCAACAAATAGCTTAGACAAGATAAAAAGGAATCCTGTCACTCTCCTTCCTGGAGTTACCGTGCAGCTCGGTATAATGTGATAATTAGTCTCCTGGAAATTATTCCTCAAGTTCATACTGTGATATAGCATGAAATAAATCTGAGCCAACCATACAGTTCTAATTCCA
The DNA here is from genome assembly GCA_013399135.1 of Heliornis fulica. Lineage (NCBI taxonomy): Eukaryota > Metazoa > Chordata > Aves > Gruiformes > Heliornithidae > Heliornis > Heliornis fulica. The sequence goes on from VXBZ01000905.1 coordinate 125,044, forward strand.
GTGTGCTGTCGTCAACTGGTATGTTAATTTGATTAAAATGAGCTTGTTGGTAAGAACAGAAGTTACACTGTGGGGGGAAAAAGGAGGGGGTAAATTTTGTAAGTATTAGTAGAACCCACTTCACATTCACATCTACAGCTCTCTAAATTACAGATACAAGATCTTTGTTCAAATTACTGACAAGGTTACCAGCTGGAACTTTACACTCAATTCAATTATTTTATATTGTACCTTCAGGCTCCATTCCAAAGTGACTCTTAAAGAATAATCAGACTTATTCAATAGGCAATCAAAATGAAATTACTTTATGTAAGTACAACAAGGTTACAGACTTGGTGCAGTCTATAAGTTATATGCTACTAATTTCCAGTGCTTTAAAATTTTTACTGTGATTATCTGTGATGTACAGGCATCAGCAACCAGGACAGAATTTCCTCCCAATTTCCACTTCAGCTCTTTATGGTCTCCACCATATCCTGGATGCACAGCAGCTCACAGTGCAAACACAGAAATGACAAAGCAGCTGGAAGTGATGCTTTGGACTGAAACTACCTGGAGGAGCCGTCCTCAACGGACTCCTCGTGCCAGGCATTCCACGAGTCTGACCCATACCTGTAATTCACAAAAAATCCTCAGAGCAATTGTTCTTTAGCTTCTAGATACAGCAATAATTTGAATAATATTTTTTAAAAATGCAAAATTAAGGTTCAAGTCTTCAGAGTTTGACTTTAGACTTTTGAACTAATGCCCATGGTAAAACTCCCACCGACTGCTTAAGGGAACTTCCAAGAGCACACAAATTGTTATAGCTTAGTTAAAAACATTTCTAATGTCATTTCATGTGTTAAACCCATTCCATCTATTTTTGAGACAGTGGGGGATGGGAAGCCTTCAGATCTACATTCATTTGTAAAGTTCAGATGAAGTAAAGAAACCTAGGAAGGAAAAGAAAGTACAAAACTCAAGTGTGTCAAGATTAAAAGGTGACATATTGATCATAACAACTGAATTTGTCTTGGATTAATAATAATTATTTTAAAAATCTGTTTGATTTTGTCTGACACTAAACAGTTCTTCAGCAATCCCATTTTTTCTTAGTGCTGTGCCTACTATAACTTTATTCTTTCTTTTTTTCTTTTCCTGACTTTCCTAAGTTGCAGCTGGCACCGTGACTGGCTCCGCTTCCAGCAGATACCAGGGTAAACTTCACACTCTGAGCTGAGCCCCATAAAGCTTGAGACATCTGGAACATACCCAGACTGCACCCATTGCTGAGGATGCTTGAACTGGAGCATCACAACAGCAGCACATGATGTCTGCAGGGAACAGACAAGCTAAAATGTAAATGTAGGAGCCACGGGGTATCTTATCCAGTGGTCCTGACAGCTTTTGCTGCAGCTTTCTGTGCAGGAATGTAAACAGTTGTCTTTGTAATGTCTCTGTTATGTCTCTGCTTTGGTACAATTTCCTGAACAGGGCTGCTGCCAAGAGCACAAGAGCAAAGCCTCAGAGAGGAGTGGCTTTTCCCAGCCTCTGAGCAGACTGGGAATCTGGGATCACCAATCTTGCAGGACTCAAGGCATTATCAGAGATACAAGAACTGTGTGGTTGGTTCTCAGGCTGGGTCCTCTTCAACACATTCAGAACCTTCTCGAGATGAGCCAGAGCACCACTGTGTGTGAGGCTGCCTGACACAGCCAGCACACTTCACAGTACACACCTCTCCATGGGCCCTGACTGCAGACTAAACCTGTGCACAATTAGCAGATCTGCTTGGCTGGGCTGGCACAAATACGTGGCTGCACAGTGTTTCACCACGAGCTTTGCTTCACCATTTTCAAATGCACAAAAGGAATATAAGAAATTAATAATAAAAATGTGAATTTATCTCAGAAGTGGCATTTTGCATTTACTTTGACTAAAAAAATAGGACTACACAAGATACACCATAAAAAAAGTTCTTCGTTTTTGGATTAATGGGATTAGAAGTCTGAATTTTTTGAAACTTAAGAGTTTAAATGCACTGTAAAATTATAACATAACATTTGATTAAACCCATGAAGCTTTACTAAAGCTCTCATGGCACTGAGACACAACTATTCCTATTGACGGCCCCAGGACATGCAAACCCAGAGCTTGATATGGTTATAATTTGTAACCAAAGAACAAGGATAACAAAAAATATTAATTGTGTATCATTTTGATACAAAATCATTAATCTGACTTTGAAAGGGGCTGTAAATAAGCTGAACAGTTTTGAAAGACATTGCCTGTCCTCCTACACAGTGCTTTCCTTCAAGACAGCAGCTGAAAAAACCACTCATCCTCCTAATACATTTAGTCTTTGGAAGTGCACGTTCAATTAAGTAACTCGTTCTTCCTGTTGGCCCACTGGTAATCGAGTTTAGTGGCAGTGTAAGATCCACATTGCCTGCAAAGAGATGGATGGAGCTGGTGAATCTGATCCTTGGCTGTAGGAAAAAGCAGGAGGATTTACAAAGGGCTAGCAGGTGCTGATGTTGAAGACAAGATCTGGTCGAGAGGAGACTGAACATCACAGAGTCTCAGTGGTGAAAGAAGAAAGTGATCATGCAGTTGGTGATCCTCTCAGCCACGGCTCCAGCGTGCAGTCTGCAGTCAGATGGGACTGGGACTGGCACTGGGACTGGGACTGGGACTGGGAACACACACTGCAGCGCACTCCAATGACCACGAACCTGTCAGCAGCATGACCCAGTACTGCACAGACGAGACAGCACCAGACCAAGATGGGAGGCAACACAAAAGGTCTGAGCAAGTACTGTGTTCTCTATATGGAAGGCAAAGAAAACTGTCTGTTCTAATGGCAAGAAGAGATAAAAGAACATCATCATGAATTACACCAATTGGCTGAGATGAAACATCCTATGGTGCTCATTCTCATCTTCCCCCTTTCGCTGTACCTTCCCTGGCCTCAGCAGGTTTATTCCAGCTTTACATCCCTTTGAAAAATTGTCCTGGCTCTCCTTTTTTCCATTTTTATACAAATACCAAGTCAGTTCTTTATCCTCTTGCACCAAATCACTTAGCTGCTGCTTCTGATTATACTACTTGGCCTATAAAAGATAGTTCTCCTTAAAGACCTGGCTCCTCTCCTTTAACAGCCATCTCTGAATTCTATTCTGCCATTTAACTACCTCCACAAAACAAAAAGTTAATGGCAACAACTTTTAAAATTGTGGATCTTATGATTTTATGTATGCAAGCTGATTTAGTAGGAGAATAGCAACAAATGAGAAATGGCAATTAACACTCCCAGAGTAAAGCCTGTTATTTCTCATGTTCTTCAGCCCTTCGCTCATAAACTGCTTTCAGAGAGGAGGCAGCTGATTCTAGCAAACAAGACTCCACATTTCACAATTCCACTCCATTGCTCTTCCAAAAACAAAAATATGTAGGAAGAACATTTCAGTGTAACTAATTAGCAGGCTCTGTGTCCTCATCCCAATTCACACCTTTACACACTTCTCACTAAGTAGACTTCACTTTACATACAGTTTCACTGCTTTCGAGTATGTTTTATTCCCTGATAGCAGGAAAGAGTCTTCATCAGATGCACTGTAAATACTTACTTTAAAATGACTGGCTAAACAATGTTAGTTTTAAAAAAAACCCCAATTTTATATTTAATTAAAAAAAAAATCCACTGAGTTTCCTTGTATCTTCTCAACAGAAAAGAAAGGCTTTTTCCTGACTTTCTGAAAAGGTCACTCGCTTGAAAACCCCGATAGTCGTCTATGTCTGCTTCTGGTAATGACAGTGTTACAAGATTAAACTGCAGGTTTTGATTCACTAAATCGGACCCAAATTGATTCTGGAAAATGAGCACATGTTCCTGGAGAACATAACTCCCTGAAGCAGTTTCCCTCCACAGAAGTCACAGGAGTGATTTCTTTTTCTTTATGATGATCACCCTAGGGTGGGCTGGGCTGGAAGGGACCTGGGGAATGCCACTCGTCACTGGCCTTCACGTGGACACCGTGCCACCTACCACAACTCTCTGAGTGCAACCACCCAGCCAGTTCCTGAGCCACATCCAGTTATGTGCCTGACCACTCACACCCCCTCTGCTCTGGCAGGGAGCTGAGGGCTCCCGGTGCTCTCCCTGTCCTCCTCGGCGGTGGTGCAGCTCTACTGCGTACAGCCAGTGTGATCAGATCCAAGAGTTCACTCTTGTGGGAGTTCCTCCAAATCAATTATTTGCAAATTTCAAACCTTCTGAAGCTTGTCCATCATTAATCTCTGAGATAACGTGGCATGGAATAATATCTGCTTCATGTAGATCACACACATGGGGAAACATCTGTGACTCTGTGCCTAAACAGCCTTTCTCCCCCCTGCTTTGAACAGAGCTATGAACACATTTAGGTAGGAAAGATCTTTGTTAAAAAAAAAATGAAAACCTTTGGTAATACAAAGAATTTCTGTAGGCTCCAATCACTGGGGAGTTCTGAGGCCATTGCTGTCTACTACCAAGCAAGCCAACTACTCCTCTCTGTGTGCAGTTTATCCATGCTATCATAGGCAGGCCAGTCACCAGATGCTCAGAAATACTCATTCCTCTGCAAATTAGTTCACCTCATTTCATGGCCAAATCATTCACTTCTCAATTTCCCCTTTGGCCTTTACAGTTAATGGGATCTGCTATTAGTCAGTCTGGGGGGATTTCTTACTCCCATTATGAAAAAAAAAATGCTCTGAATTCAAATGGAATTCATTTTCCTAAATACAGGACCACGAATTGCCACTCTTTTGGGTAGACTAGTAGACTGGGAGTGTTTTATGCTGATTATAAATGAAAGATGATGTTAAAACACAAAATGAAATGTACTGGTTTTCTTCTTGATTTTCTTTTGCTTGATCCCTCCGTTCTATAGGCAGGGTGAGGACAGATACTGTGCAGTGTTATGGCCCTGTGGCACAGCAGCAGAGCCAGACCTGTACTGGTGTGCAGTGTCTCACCCTCCGCGGGCTGCGGCTGCGTGCTGGGAGCCCAGAGCTCGGAGGCTGCCCTTGCACTGGGAGTACAGATGGCCTCGAGGGGTGCACTTCAGGGTACCAGAGAGCCACTGACAGAGGATCCCTCTGCACTGACCAGTAGTAACAGCACGCTGCCACTGAGGCACCAGCCTCGAGGGCTTCTTCCAGTGGCACTGCAGCCTGTGCTCTACTGGGAACCCACTACAACCCATGGCCAACACATCACCCTGTTTTATAAGCTTTTGAACTATTCCATGAATCAGGCCCCATGTTTCATGCCAGGCATCTCACCATGTGCCTTGCAGCTCATATAAAAATCTAGGGCTTGCTTTACTCTGCCTTCCAGATCACCAGGTTTGGAAACACACACTGGGAAGGAAGAGAGGGGAAGGAAAAAGAGCGAGGAAATGAAAGCACAAAGTGAGTTCACTTCTGCACATCTTAGTCAACACTGATGAAGGCTTATTCAGTTTTGCAGAGCTCAGCCCCTCACCTCAGGTGCTGGGATTATGGGGGGCTGCTTTCCCCTTGCGATTGCGTAAGTGAGGAAGCTGTTGACTCACATGGCACTGGAGAGACATATGTGCTTCATTATCTGGATTCCTGCATTGTTCCAGCTTGTCACTGCTGGCTGGGAACACGCAGCCTTGAGCTGTTCCCATTTCTAAAATGCACTTTTTTCTGCCCCGGATTATTGCCAAGTGGAGATTTAAGTACACTATTACTTTTATGGAGCACTATTAAGAGTTATTAGATCCCATTAGAGCAGACTATGCTCTTTAAAAAAAGAATCCTTCCCTTTATTTTTGAACAACCATTTATATTCATTTAAATCTGACAGAATGTTTGCATCGATGCAAACACGGATAATTATATCTTAGATCAGTGAGAACATTTCTTGTTTATTTTTAAAAACTGTTTTACTGGTTTCCCCTAAAGTCTGTGTTTTACTTAGGTGGCTTTAAAGCAGGTCTGAACCATCATGGGTGCGAGGTGCACGGGGTGCTCTGGCAGAGATGGCACAAGAAGATCTGGAGAAAAGTGACTGGGAGCTGAATCCCAGCATGGTGTCTACCTATTTTTTATCAGGTTCAGATGAAGTCCTCAGCTCAGGGGCACCAGACAGCAAGGGGAATCTTTACATCAAGACTAGCAGGATCGGGCCCTACTTCACAGTAGGAACATGACCTAATATTACTGGCAAAATCTCTACCAAAAAGAACTGCCCAGAGCCCCCATCCCTGGGTGGTTGTGATTTTTTTACAGACAGGATGAATGCCTGGATTAATTGCTAGTCTGTTCAAGGTTAGTTCATGCCTACTCCTTTCCTTACAGTTCACATCCAGCTCTCCAAATTTCCGTGAGTTACTAGTTTGTCTCCTGTCAGTTTCAAATAAACTGGAAGAAACATGTCTCAAAGGCATACAGAATCATACATGCTGACACTGCATGTGCTGGAAACCAGCTGAGAGACCAGCTCTGACTTCACCTCTTCTCTTAGAGCATCATTTGTTGTGAGCAACATTCTCTGTAGCCCAGACCTATGGGCTTGATTGGCTTGAGCTGCAGCTTGGGAAGAATGGCATGTTTTCCTGGAAAACACTCCATTTGTCTCTTCCCTTCCCTTCCCTTCCCTTCCCTTCCCTTCCCTTCCCTTCCCTTCCCTTCCC